>OMLF01012898.1:9016-29535 GCA_900302615.1 Holocentrus rufus | reverse complement strand
AAAGCATGATAAAAAAAAAAAAAAAAAAAAAAAAAAGTACAGTACAACCACAGGACACAGTGAGTCTGCACAGCCCTTTATCACACAATGTGAGCTCCTCCCCTGAAATGCAAGTTAAAACAGGCTGGACAGAGTCATCACCGCTGCTTCTGAAAACACTTGGAAAGCACTCGCTATCACTAAACAACAGGCCACACTTCCTGTCTCTTCCCCCTTTTTTCTCCCAAGAAAATATGTCCCTAGTATGTTTATGTGTATCTCAGCTATGCAGGCTGGCCAAGCAACATGGGGAAAAGCTCACGTGCTTAGATTAGAGTGAGCCAGCTGGCAGTGCGCCAAGGCTAAGCCATTCCACATCTTACACCTAAGGTTATTTTTGCAGAGGATAAACACAGATGTTAGGCAAGCAATACAAAGAGCATGTGAGTGATCCTGGCTTTAACTGTGACGCATGTAATGCTTTTTCTAATGTTGTCTTTAAAAGTCATACGACACACTTTCATCGTGGTAGGTTCACAGTGACTTGACACAGAATCTATGAAACAGGCAAGCAAACCATTTTCACCCCCTCCTGCCAACAGATGTCAATCAACAGTGTGCACACATCTGAAATCAAACATCATGCATCAAAACTTTAATAGCAAGGCGAGGGCGAGTTACAGTGAGAAACAAGAATTATCATTAAATAATTAATAGCCAATACAGCTTTGATACGTTTGTGTGTTAACAAAGATTAGCCAAGCAATCAAGTTGAAGCCTACACCCAGTGTGGCTTGTCTGTATTCGGTGAGTCAAGATATTGACAGCAGGTTCTCAGCTCACCTTTGACTCCAGGAAGAAGCCTTTGAAATAGCGGTACTCTGAAACAACTCCTCTGGGTACAGTGACGGTCTTAGTCCACATTGTGCTATTGGGGGAAACAACTCACATTGTTAGTCCATAAAGACAAAATAAACAGAAAAGTAGGTTATCTGCAGTCTGGTTCTTTTGGCTGGAAAGAACCAAACATGGGCACTTTTTTAAAAACAAACTGTTATGAAATCAGGTATTAGGCATGTTTAACCTACCCATCATCCCCAACAGGCTGTAGGGTCACAGCTCTTTGATGGCACCAGCCTCCCAGGGTCTCACAGCTACCAACCACTGCAATCACCTCACCTAGAAATGTTCATAATATTGCAGCATTATCTACCAGAACTGAATTTGCAAGTCATAAACAATTATTTTTTTCCTCGCTCAAAATTGAGACAACAAAAAAATATTGTGGTTTTCTATCAAATCAAGCGTCACATAATCGTAGGTATATCCTTATGAACGTCAAAAATGGAAACGGTAAGTTAGCAAGTTCTAAACAGTGGCCTCCCAACGCCCTTCAACAACTAAACATAGCACAGATGATAGTAATGTTTGTGTCTTCGGTTCAAAGTCAACAACATACCTGGAGATGTTTCTCCTCTGACCACCAAAGTCACTTGAGTACTCTCCATGGTTCACACAGGCACAGATTAAAGGAAGATTGGCGGCGCAAATAAGCTGAAAACCAAAGAGTTGTTGTTAAACGGAATCGTTCATCTCACATATTAAGTTAGCAACAGCATATCCTACTGTAAGACAAACGATATAAACAAAATCAAGACCACCTGTCTGTGCACACTGTATCTAACTTACAGACTGTTTTGACCTCTGACAGGAAATAACTAAGTTATATTTACATCGTGAACATAACTCAAGTGAAGTGACAAACTGGTGAACTTGTGAACTGGTGAACTTCCGAGTGAATCTCAACACTGGTACAAATATCCAAAATACCAGCATTGCACAAGCAAAAACCAAAGTAATCATACTGACTGGATGTTACGCTTACCCTTTGGGTTTTGGCGGTGATGTTTCAGCTCGTAGCAGCCTTGAAGATGGATACACAGCGAGACCGGGTTAATGTTGGCTATCCCGCTGAAAGGCATCGGTCAAGTGAGCAACACTGACTAGTCGGTCCATTGCTAGCCATTGTTGTACTGAAATCAAGTAAGGAATCGATATTAGGCCTAACGTTAGATAAGTAATAATAATGGAAAAATAATAATAATAATGATTTTTTTCCTTTAGGATGAAAAAATTCCTTCTGGCTTCACAAGATTGTGAGAAGCTGCTAACATTATACCGGCACGACTCAGTTATAGCAAAGGTTGACGAACACTAGGCAGGTTTGGCAAACCGCCTGCTCGTCTTCATGCGCTAGTGTCAAGTATCACAGAATTAAAAGGTAAACTTCCGGTTTCGCCCTTCAAAATAAATCAACGCAGAGCTGGTCGCCGTGTTGCTGAATAACACCAAGTTGAAGATGTGCACATAAAGATTGTACTGCATTTAAGGAGAAATCTGTGGTAAATGAAAGTACGATCACCGAATACTGCAAAATACTTTTCACAGGCCATATTAATGAACATGTGTAAAGTGCCATTGAGGATAATAAATAGGAGGAAAATATACCAATTCTCACACACCAAACTACACACCTTGGAAGGATGTATGCTAACTTACATGTTACTTTTAATCATTTTCAGTGGCACATTTCTTCATAATGGTTATGGAATGGGAGCCCCTGTTTCTCATGTCTATATAGGCCTGTGCAAGATGTTGACAAAAAGAAAAGTACAAAGCTCATACCAAACAACTTAGGACAACGTTTACTGCCTTATGAACATTACTAATCTAGCATACATGTAAATAGGACCTGAATCAGTTATGAGCTTCACAGATTTTTGCAGACAACCTTTCTAGCTATGGCAATTTGTGAACTTTGTCCACCAAACACATGGCAAACATGATTTATTTCCTATTCGCTTATTCTCACTGTCTTGCCTTCAGGTAATGAAGCTTCACTTCCATAGCTCATTAAAACAATGTGCTGTAGCTTTAATACATTTCTTTTACGTAACAGGTCTTCTAGGTCTAATATGTTTTGTGTTTAAATAAGCATATGATTTGTAGCCTAAAATGTACACAGCAGTGAAGCATATGGTGAGCTAGACTTTCCATAACAAGAAATGTCAAATTTGATTATTTTATTTTATAAACACAATCGCCTCATTTCCTGTCTTACTTTGGCTAGCCTCACGCAGCTGGTTCATACCGCTTTGTACCGGATTTGAGGCTCACCATGTGCCGCCTTCAAGGATATCGGAAATACTGCAGTCCTGTTTGATCGAACATGAACGACCCAATGAATGCCCAACAAAGGGGTAAACAGGACTGAAAAAACGTAATTTTTATGATACCAGAGTTGTCGGGGTGTTAGGGGCGGAAAACAAAACATGGAAACAGAGTCACCATTTCATAGTAAAAGGGATGTTTTAAGGATTTTTGGAGAATACATTTTCCTAAAGGTCACTTACTTAACGGTTACACTTGAACCCTTTCCATTTGGACAATACAGCACAAGGTAGCTCAGTGACACTTAATGTATGTGTAGTGAAAAAGACACAAGCTACTATGTTCATTTTGTTAATACGTCCGCCGAAATAAGCCTATCAGTTTGTAGTTGCACCTACAAATATCAGAAAAGGGAGATTACGAGGAGCGCTTGAATGCAGCATCTGGGAGCTTGCTAACTGCTATCAGAGGATCAGCTAATGTTAATGTACACGGACGAATGTTAGTTAAGAAGATAAGCGATAAATATAAATGGCAATTTAAGATAATTAATAAGGTGACATTCTGTGTCAATCAACCGTTAAATGAAATTGACTTACCCATACACCAGTTGAGGAAATACGCCTTGTTTTGATGGTGAGTTGGCCTCGGGATAACTGAAACGTGATGTTGTTGACGTTGACGTCACGATACACGTGACATAGAGTCCTTGGCAGGGTGGAGACGAAGAAAGCCTGCAGTCTACAGCAAATTAACAGAACATCCCAAATTACATAAAAAATAGAGCCGACGAAGCAGTTTCCACTTCATCTGAGGAGGCTATATTTTCTGAAAGATTGGCATGTATGTTTGACGCTCTGCCAGTGTCTTCCTAGCTGGAGTGGGTCAGAGCAGATTATTGTATTTCAAAGTCATATGTCCCAAACTCACATCTGAGATATTTCAGCAGTATTGAATAGATATGGTTAATTTACGCATAAACACATGTCGAAGGGCCTTTGCAACGAATTTAGTTGTGTTAAACATATGGGATTGCATCAGACAGAGAAAGAGGAGGAGAGAGAGAAGTGTAGTATTTTGTATTAGGACAACCAAATTTTATCCCACAGTGCCCTCCAGTGTCCAAATCAAAAAAATACACTATGTCCCAGAGAAGGGAGGAGGCAAAAAAAAACAAAGAAAAAAAAACCCCACAAAAACAAAAGAGAAGACGCTTTCTAAGAAAATGTAACATCAGGACATAAACATCTTCATATATATTTATATCAACAAAACCCCTCTTCTCTGTTATACAATAGGCCTATTATCCAAAGGCAAACTATATTGCAAATACTGCATGTAGCACAGAGGAGTATTTTCTGATGAATCAGGGAATGCAGAGTCCCTCTGCGTGCTGTTTGCTTTGTCTGCAGAGTACTAATGAGTGTGGAGGAATTTTCCTCCTCATGTTTAAAGGTAATATGTCAGGGTCTACTCTGTAGACAGCCAGTCCGCTGAGGCTGCCTGGCTAAGGCAGTTGTCCTGATAAGAGTGTTGTCTCCTCCTTTGTTGAAGATACTGTACATATTCTCTGTGCAGACTTTCAGGGTTGGTCACGCTGACTTCTCCTTGATATGTTTGCAATGTTCAGCATTGCATGTTTAGCTTCAATTAGTGTTCCTGCATAAGACATCCTGCTCTCCTGAAACCTTCTTCAGCTGCTGAGTTAACCACTTCTCGATAATTTCATCACAAATGAGAATTTTCATGTCAGGGTGGAATGTTCCTTTAAGTGGGCTGTCTCTATCCTTGTGTATCCCTTTTAATGAACACCAGTGGGACTGCACTGAAATGAAGCAGGAGCAGGTCTCGAGGAAGGGGAGAGATGCTCATCTGACCTGGCAAAATGCTCATAACATTGCTGCAAAACTGGCCGATGTGCTTTGAAGAGCTTGATGCTGTTTTCTAAGAGCTGAGTCAGGCAGCCACGATGCATGTACATGTCTGTTTGCTTTGGTATCTGTAACACTGGATCAGCGCATAGCAGTGACTAACGTCAGGAGGGAGGAGGGGGGAGAGAGAGAGAGAGAGAGAGAGAGGACTTGATGAAAGAGGGAGAGAAACAAGAGAGAAATCATGATGACTGGAGAGACTGCAGCATTATGAATATTTAAGTCAGCTTCTCAGAGCCAAGAAGTAGTCTCATTACCAGACACTTCTCCTAAGCAGTTACAACTTTACAGCCTTCCAAGCTTATCATCATTCCTGCATGTCTGTCATAGGATATTGTGTTTTTTATGCAGATTTGGAGCACATAATCTGCCTGCTCTGTATCTCTCCTGACTGAATGTACTACTAAGGCTTACAATCAGTTCTTAATAGGCAGTTATTTCCAATTTGGCAGGATATTCTCTCTGAAGGCTCTGTGTGCTTTTACTGAAATTAGCTGTTTGATGTAGCAGAAAAGCCTCTGAGGTTGGAGAAAAAATTACCCATGTTAGATGTGATGCTAAATGGGTGGCAAAGCAAAGCCAAAATGATGCAACTATGATGAGCATATTAATACTGAACTGATTGATCTACTATTATAAGGTGTAATGATGAATACATATTGTAGCCCTGCCATTTATCTACAAAGCCTAGAGTAAGAAATGTACCAGTCAAGCGTAAGCCACAAATTCAGCTAATTTGACTGATGTTGGTCAGCATGTTGTTCATTTGCTTTTGTGCATTGGTGGGGAGCACTGCTCCTTCTCTCCATCTCCTGTTGGTTTTCATGACCTCAGAAAACTAACAAGCACAAATTTTGACCACCAACCAATGACCCCGAGAGTTAAGGTTACTCAATAAGAAGTGTTGAAAATCTGCTGCATTTCTCTCAGCATCCTCCACACTGTCAGAGGCACTTGCTAGAAAGGTAATATCCATCCTCCACTTTAATTTCAAGGCTTGAGGCCACAGATGGAGCACCCATGTCTTTGACAGCGGGTGAGGTTGGTGAAACAAGACCCAGCTCTTTACCTGGGTGTTGACCTCACAACATCCAGCACTACAGTGGCTGCAGCAGCTCCCATTCACAAGATGCTGAAAATACTTTGATGCAAAATAGTAGCAGATAATATTTATTAGTGATTTACCTTGCTATCCAAATTCTTAAAGGATAATTCTGGCTACTTTCAACCTGGCTTTAATTGGCAATTTTTACCATCATGTTGATAGAATATCATCTCTTGCTTGCTGTCCAAAACACACACACACACACACACATAGGGCCAAAGTAGCTCTACTGTTGGATCTCTGCCAGTCCCAGAGATGGAGATCAACGGTGGGTTTGTCATTACAAATGCATGTTGCATCGTTCAAACCCAGAGACCTTTATTTTGAATTCTAGTGAAGATCCCAGATACCAAACATGTCCAGCTGAATTACAGAGAAATATGTATAAAATCATGCACAGGACATCAATTTAACATATATTTTCAGCATCTTGGGCTTGAATATTTTATTCAATATGAATATGATGTAACTTCAGTGAAGTCTTGCAACCAGCAGATACAGAATATGTATTTTCCATGGTCATAAAACATGGAAAAAACTATCTACAGGCTACTTAAGGGAAAATTTATGGGGAAAATAAGAGTTAAGCAGTTAAACTACATTGTTCTAACACCAACACTCACATTGTAGTCAGCTATATCTTGAACATTTCAGATGTAATTGTTCATTTTTAGCATTGTTCATGCATTTCTTTGTATGTTATGATTGTATTAGTGTGCCTTCTGCTAATAATTGTGCATTTTCATACCTTGGACCACCAAGATTGGTGGCTTTGCTGCTGAATTTGGATTTATGTGTTTTCTGGGCAGTAACACTCCCTGCAGCTCAGTGGGATAAAACTCTATATTGAAGTGATATAATTTTGATTTCATAATTTTGATGTTGAAGACAAAAACTAGGAAAAGAGACCCAAGTTGAAAGCAACCAGAACTGCGCTTTAACAAACATCCCCACACCTGCCAGTGAAACTTTAATATCAAGGGTTTGTTCAGCTGATTGGATGAAAATAAAACCAGACTTTCCTTAGCCAAGTGGAGCTTATGAGCCAGTTTCACCTTCGCCTGAGAGGCACATTTTTCTCTGGGCTTCAGGCTGGGAATGCATTGCTTAATTTGTTTCTTGGGCATGGTGTGGACAGATGAATGATTTCATTCCACTTGAAATTTGTACACTGCAGCCTGGGATGTTGTTGCCCTCGGGGCATGCTTAAAGTTCAGCCTCTGGTTAACAATTTTTTCTCATTGATTCTTAGATAAATGTGGTGAGAGTAGAAAACAGCCTCTGATGATGTAAATCCAGCCTGCAGGGTGGGAAAGTAATATTACGCTACTACATCTCTATGCAGATTAGTCATGATTAGGCCTGCATTATTCAGATAAAAATTGGTCATCTGAATGAATCTAGGAATTTCACTATATACGGGAAATACTGAATATGACTCAGTACTACCAATGAATTCATTTTGATGCCTTTGCTGAAGATCAACAAATCAAATGCATCTATGAAGCAGTCTGACACTTTGATGCCAGTAGAATGAGCCCATCTAGTGGTCATGTATACACCATCTCTCTCTCTCTCTCTCTCTCTCTCTCTCTCTCTCTCTCTCTCTGCTCTTGCGTCTGCATTTGCAACAACGAATAATTCATGTCTAAAAGATAAACTTGCATTTGAAAGCCTTCAAGAGCTTACAATACCTCTTACAAAGTGGCTGAAAGTTGAGAGGATAGGGGATATAGTGTCAGTTTCAAAAGAGAAAATAAAAGCAATTCCTCAAGGCTGAAGTCTCAAACTGATAAAAGAATTGAAAGCATCCCCGATGAGCCACAAAAGCTGAGTTATCATTATCATTTCCCATTGAAATGCAGATCACAGGCACGGCGTTACGTAAATCCCCATTTGAGGATCGCTGCGCAAAATCCCACACCAAAACACAAACTTTAAAAAATGTACTATGTGTTTTCTCAATGAGGCACAAAAAAGGACATCTAAAGAAAACACAAGGCTTTTAAAGTGGAAATTACCCTTGCTATTGTATTAGCTTGAAATAGCATTAGTGTGGACAGCCGAATGGTGACAAGTGGTCAAAAGGGGCCTCAGGGGAAATTCATGGCTCCACAGATCAAAGCATCGTTTAATATACCGCCTGCCTGTCAAAGTCAATTAGACAGAGCAACAGAGTACTGAGAAACAGAGAGGGAGGGGTGGAGGGGAAAGGGAAATATTGAGAAGATGTGTTATTTCTGTTGGCTTTTGCAAAATAAAAGCTTTATCAGGGAGAGCTGGCGTCGTGGCGCTGACAAATGTGTGTGTCCTTCGGTGTACACACACACACACACAACAGGCACACGCTGTGACCCAGTGTAAACAGCTTGAGGGCTTTTGAGCAGGTGTTTGGATCAGTGTGAAGATAGTTTTGTGTGATCAATTCATCCAGGGGCTATGTTCAATTTCCTCAGAAAGATGGGAATAAAGAGTGCAACTGATCCCAGTTCCGGCCTGCGTGCGTGTCACCTGTTGTTTCTTCTGAGTAGTGTTATAACACTGCAACATTGTAAGTGGTTCAGTACTTGTGTTTTAATAGGCGTCCACAGAGTGTGACAGACCTAAGTCACACTCTATCATCTTGATTTCTCGTACTGCAGACCAGCTTGTTTGGTGAAAATCCACTTACACATCAAGATTAAACAATTTGCTGGCAGTTTTGAATGATGGTTTATCAAAAATGATGTTAGACCAAAATCTACATTTTAGCTTTAAATGATTCTGCTTTAAAATGATGCTACAAAATGTTGTACATCACTAAATAGCTTATAAAGAACATCCTGGTACTTTCAACCGTTTTGTTTTTACTTGTATGACTGCTACTACCACCACTACTACTATTAACAATAATGATAATAATTTAGCTTTACAAGTTTAAAAGCACGTTAGTTTAAAGACATAATTGGGATACACCGATTAAATGAAACAAAGGAATAAAGAAGGGTAAATTAAGAAAATACATGTTAACATCTTGAGGTTATGTTAATGGTAATTCTATGGTCTTCCTAGGGTAAGGAAGATCCTTAAAGATATAATTAGTGATATTTATTCAAAGCAGATACCATGCATTACATGAAAAAGCACTGAAAAGACATAAGAACATATATACCAGGCAATAATATATACACGCAACGGGCTATGTGTTTCAAACTAGTGTTCTTCCTCAGGCAGCACTGAATGCTAATGAGAGCGACTATTAGACACAAGAGAAAAGAGCGGGGAAAACAGTGAAATGATGTGAACCACTGGGAAATCAAATGAGAGTCTACTATATACTTTATTATACAGGTGATATATGCTAACAAGGATAACTGTATACATATAGAATCTTGCAGGTTGTCACCTGTCACACGTGAGTAACTATATCGAGCTTGAATAGCTATAACTATTTGCATTTTTGTATATTTTATATCTTTCTCAGCCTGGTTGGAAGCTCTATGTATGGTTCCACAAATGTGAACTCCTCACATTTCCCCCAACTTCTTCAACCTTGATTTCCCCTTGACTTTCCTCTTAAGTAGTTTCAAAATGAGAAAAAGCATTTTTACCCCATATTGTATGACATTGTCACATACATATATTGTGTATCTGCTGGTTCCAAAGCCTCATTGAAGCTACATTACGCTGATAAATATTCAAACTCAAGACACCATGTTTTTATGGCTGCAGCATTACATCAAATAGAAAATATCTAGATGTCTTGAGCATCATTTTATACAAATTTCCCTGTAATTCAGCAGGACATATTTGGTATCTTTTGAAACCTTGGGATAAAGTTCCATGCAACAATGAAGCCCAGAAGAAATCAATCAATGTGATCTAATATGATCAGTCCTCATCAAAAACTACTGTCTCTCTGGATTTCAAAGCAGCATAGAACACCATAGTCTTTAACAGAGAAATTCACATAAAGATTTTTTGCCAAGTCACATGGTCTCAGCGCATTTCCCCAGTCAAATTATCTAAATGTAAAGTGTCACAAGATGTATAGACGTTCCAGAAAACATACACAGAATATATGAGAGTTTCAGATCTTTGAGGTGTGCAGCTTCTTGGCCTCATTGTAAAGGGATGACGAGCACTGTGGTCTTGTGTGTATTAGAAGAACTGTCATGAGCAGCTTGGAACCTCTTAGATGCGCATTATGTAATGTTCGCAGCAGAAAAATCCTATTTGTTTTTCAGATCAGATATTATTGGCTCACTGTCCACACTGCAATGTACAAACAGTCAGACTGAATTTATGTGCTCTACTGGAACATTTTTTTTTTAGTTATTTTTTTTTTAGTATTTTTTTTTTTGCTGTTTGCACATGAGAAAAAATATCCAACTGAATGTTGGGTATGCCGACAGCCAGAAAGGCTGCTGACAGCTCTGTCCACTAGCGGAAAATCTGGCTTGCTGCTGTACATCTCAATTGAAAGAGACCTGCTGCCCAACAGAAATATTCCTCCTGAGGTCTACCAACCCAGGGGGAAGGAGGTCAGTGCTAGATTTGCAGTAATGCTGCCTGCTTACACAGATTGCCTTGCTAATATTGCAAAGAGCCATTCACACTGACAGTAAGAGGTTACATACACAGCAGAAATGCCCCAGCGGTGTCTAGCCTTGGCTCCAGCTGCACTGTACAGCGACAAGCCTGTGAGAGAGGCTGTGGGGACAATGATAAGGGGACCAGTGAAGCACATTAAGGAGCCCGAATGAGTGGAACCAACCAGTATTTTGGAGGAGAGAGCCCACCATCATAGAGCCTTGCAGCTTTGGACATGGCACACAATAGACCGAGATCATTAGCATTAACATCACAACTGTTTCTCCGTCTGATGTCAGCTCAGTGAACTGTAACAATGAACGAGGCTGGATGTTTCCTGGAGATGAAAGCCCATGAGCTCTGACTCACTGAATTAATAACGAGCTCTATAGAAGTTCTGTTTTCCAGTCTTTGTTAGCCCTCTATTGTCGTAAGCATATGCATGTACGCTGTTTGTGTTAACTCATTCTTAACACAAACCGTCATGCAGTCTGCCACACCTCTGTGAAAAGAGGTTGGGAGGTGTGGACCAGACTGGAGCTCTGGATCCAGGCTGCACACTTCCACTCTGGTTTGGACCAAAAGGAGCGCTGTGGAGGATGACAGTGCAATAGAAAGAAAACATCTCACATGTCCACTAATATAACTTTGATGTTTATTTTTTTCTTCATCGTGGAAGCTCAAATGTGGAGTATTTCTAAGGGAAACATATAGAACATACAACTGTAGTTTTGCCATGAAGTTTTATTAAAACAGAATAACACACAAAGATTTTGAGTACAGTTACCTAAAATTTTGAAAAATACAGATATGTCTATTCTCTGAAGAAGTGTTTTTTAGACGATTGTGTTCAGACAGCTGGTCATTTTTCAGCTTCACCATGTCAAGTTTTGGAATGAAAGTCTTTATATTTATATCTAAGTATGAAAAAAAAATCACAGAATTTGTTTTGTTGCAAAACTTTGAGGATCTTCAAACCTATTTCAGTTTTCTAAATTACTGGCCTTTGTGGGGCTTTTTGAATAAAACTCAATGCACCATCAGTGCACCATTTTCCCTATGGCTATTACAGTTTGAGTCAAGGTTAAAAGCTTGTTTCTGACTCCTCCGGCTCCTCTGAGTTGCTCCAGCAGGGGACAGATTAGAGAGATGGTGTAGGTGTATTGTATGTGTGATAAATCTCATCCTCACTGATTATCCACAACAACGCTATACTCCCACTTGGGGGAGACTCACAATGCACTTGTGAGCAATATTTACTGACCGCTCGATGTATCTGCACTTCACAGTTTTTATTGCACATATTAATCTCGTTCTTTTTATCATTGATCAACTGTCATAGAAGAAAGGGGAGGGATTTTATCACAAATCAAATGGAATAGACCTCTGGTTTAATTTCACTCCATTCTGATTTAGATGGGAGAAGATAAATAAAACAAATAAATAAAGATGGCTGACAGTTCCGGTGGATCAATTGTTTGATCATAACGTGCATTAAACACTCAGTCAGTTGACAGCTGGGGCAAAATTTGGAGACTGGTTAGATAAAAAGATACGGATCTTCAAAGAGAGGATGTTTTCCTCCCTCAGAGGGGGAACAGGATGTGGAGAATTGTTATGATTCATGTGTGTGATGTTGACAAATGCATGGAGGCAGGTGGAACAGTGCTTTATGGGAAATTCTCGTGTGAAAACACTCCCTAATGAAAGTCCCCAGTGGTGTTATGGGTAGCAGAGGACATTGATAATTGTACCATCCATTGCAATGCACCCCCTCATTACTTGCTGTTGAACTGTGGTGTCTGATCTCAGGTCATAGTAACCCAGTAGAGAGTTATTGCTCACCTAAGGCTCAAGTCAGTGAAATCCAACTCAGGGATGTGCACATTATCTTTCCTTACTGAATTGGATTAATGACTCCGGTAGTAACAGTAATGACACCAGGTCAAACTGACATAGCTCACACCTCTTCCCTCCCATGTGCCACATAATGAGCAGGAAGCAGGTCCAGCACAGCAATGACAAACAATTTGCACCTTTGCATTTTAATAATTTTGCTCTTGTGTTTGGGTTGGTGGCGGCTAAATAATCAGTTTAGGTTCATTTGCAAAGTGCACTTGGGTTAGGCACTTAGGGAGTGATTTATATTACAAAGGATGCTCTTTGTTGAACACAGAGCTGTAATGCTGGTAGCTGGGGTGCAGCACGCCATTAACTCCCTGTAACATTTTTAAAGATAATGCAGCCTTATTATTTTGTGAATTAAATCAGACAAGTGGATTTTTCTTTTTAGTTAGAGAAGTTATTCAGACAACTTGAGAAGATAGACTCTAAAAACTCAGTCCTGCATTTTTCATTGGTCTGAGTTCCTGCTCAGCTTGCTGCCCATTAAGCTTTTCCTCTTAATGAGTGACGTTCCGTGATGTGTATAATTAATAGGGTGCAGCTACAAAAAACGTGAAAAAACATGTGAGAAATCACCAATTAGGCACCTGGTACTGTGTCCCATCTCCTAAAAAAAATGAACATGTCACTCCAGGCCCTGCAAGATGAATGCTGTAGTGGTCAATGAAACACAGAGTGCCTCCTCCTCACAGTGATTTCTCCCACAAATAAATAGATTAACAAGGACATTGCACCAAACAAGCATGCATATCATCCTGTGCTGTGACGTTTCATTATGTTAGCTATGACTGTGTGATGCAGCTACATTTGCACATGTATCTATAGCAGCATGACTAAGACTCATGTGGCAAATATGCACATCAGACTGGGATGTATACAAAGAGGGGCACTCTAACATGGGAGAGAGGAGGGTGTAAAAGCACTGGAGAACATTTAATCAGTGCATATCACAGCATAAGAGATGTGTTCAACTAGCAGCAACAAGCCATCCTCACCCAGAGGAGCCTGGGGGCAGAAGTGATACGATGCCATATTAGTTCCTTAGGAGATCCGCGTTGAGGAATTTGTCTAATCACATAGTGAGTGTACCATACAGTATGTTTCCATTCTCTTGTGACTTCAGTGAATCTATTTTTTATGGGAATTTAACATATTACATAAATGGAACTTTCTGGTAAATAAACTCTCTGGTTAAACTGACAAGAAGACTGGTTGCACTCCCTCCTCTGTGTGCAATATTTAGTGCAATAGGGTGAATACAATAATAATAATATGAATATGCTAATGCCACTGAAAAAATATTAGGACAACTTATACAATACAAGAAATTCAATTAAATTGCGTGTGTATGCTGATGGTGATGCAAGGATGAAACTGCTCCCAGGATTCTCAACAGGCTCAACTGTAATTTGATCAAAGAGCTTATCCTAAATGAAAAATTGCTACATTTTCATATAAGGACTTACAGTGTCTTTGTTGTACTCAGCATTGAGTTTAAAGTGCCCCAATTATATTTTGTGATATTTTTACCTCCAATAATAACACTCCTTTATCTCCTATCTACACTGGTACCACTGCCAGAACTTTGCTTTATTCCTTTAAGATGCTGTGGATTTTCCTTGATGTGCAAATATGCTGTGACCGGCAGTTAAAGTTCACAGTGAGCAATGCGATATTAATGTGCTCCCTCAAACAGACCAGTGGAGACTGACTAAGCCTGAAGAGAAGCCCGGGGCTTTCCACATCAAACATTCATCTGTATCTTGCCCCAACTACTCCAGCTGAGTAAAATCAGATTAATGGCCGAATGACCAAACTTGTCTCCAGTAGAGAGGCCAGACCTTTCGAAGCAAACAAGTGCCAGCATCAATCCATCCAAAAGTGAAGTCAGGGTGAGAAAAAACACTCTTTTGCTCCAAAATTGCCATTGATCTTGACACCAGTGTTAGCATCTTGGTGGTAAGGCAGTTTCAATGCTATTGATTAAGATGAGAAGCTTTGTTCCCCAAGATATTTATGTACACCAAAGTGTTCAGTGCAGTTAGTTGACTTTTAAATTGGATTTCAGATTCCATTCACCTGCGCTTGACATAAGAAATGTATTTACTAGACTAATCACACTAAACTCCTTTTAACTACCAAACAAACATCAGCTGTTGTCAGATGGAATAGGCTAATTATACAAGCTGAATCAAAGTCAATAGTAAACTATTTCAGGCAAGTTTTAAGCTGTATGTGGGATCTATAGTTATCAATTTCCTCCCATGTTATGATCATTAAGTAAGTGATTACTTAATGATTTGCTGATATATTATGAATGAGGCCTGTTGCTCATGTGTTACAAATGATGTGTAAATGTATTACTGAATCATTTATAAGTCATTTACAAGTGCTTTTGCATCCCCTAAAGTGTAAACAATTCATCATACATAAATATCTAACCCATCACTTTCAGATAACTCTTACCTGTTGTGAAGGTTCTGTGCATCTACACAAAGCGTTTACAGACCCTTTTTTTCATCCTTTTATCTAAAGTGTAAATAATTCATCACCAGAGAGTGTGTGACATTTGTAGTTTTTCCTTTCCTGTTACAAAAGATCTATAAATGAGTAGGTTGTTTACAAATTTTTAGGCAGCCCTCTAATCATAAGTTTCAATTCACAAATTCAATTCATAAGTTTCAATTTGTGATATGTTAACATAGTATTAACTAATCATTTACAAAGGTATATTAATGTTTTGTTCATGGTTTGTTCATCATTAACTAATATTTTATAAATGACTAATGACTGATTATAAAGTGTTATTGAAATGTTTGCATTTCATATAAATCTGACATGATGTTGGAATACATGTGACAAAGACACCAGTTTTTCTCTGTTTGAATGTGTGTATTTTTACATTCAGTTTGTTTTTAATAAGGGGACACAAAGGAATATGCAGTAGCAGCTAAACAGGATTATATTTATTCAGTCTGAGGCTATACTACTTGTTTTTCCTTTAATATTTAATGATTAATTTGCACAACAAAAAACACAACATGCAGGTTTGGCTCCTTTGTTAGGCAGAGCAGAACAAGCCTGTCAGAGATGTCTACTTTGATAAAAGCCTTTGGGGTGATTCAGACTCAATAACATCCGCAGAGCGCTACAAGTCGAATGTGAGAGCAACAGGACAATGTTAGGTTAGTCAAGGATAGTCGCCTGTTACTGTTACCCCTTAAAAGATTCAAAATAGAATCAAACATCTGTATAGTGTGTGTTGTTTGGTCATTTATATACAGAAAATTGAAAAAAAAAAATGTAAGAAAAAAAAATCAAGGTGTTGCTATTTGAATTGTTTGAGCCAGTCAAAATTAGCACAATGCGATTTGCCAATTAAGTCTTGGTCAAAGGTTGCCTTTCGAAACAAAATGCCTCACTGAATGTCATTAAGCCGCTGCCCTTGCGGCTCGGCCTGAGGTCAGTGTAAGTCACTGACAGAGAAGGCCAGCTTAGTGACAGCCTATAAAGCTTTTCAACCTGGGGGAGAATTTAAACAAAATAATCTAATCTCTCTCTCTCTCTGCTGTCTCAGCCCTCACTCCATATCACTTGATTTTATCACCTCAGCAGTCTCGCGGAAAAATACTTAAGAATCAGTGTCAATTTAACCAAAGCGCTGAAAGGTCGCTGCGGGAAAGATGCTTTGGTGACTTAACGGAGGCATCAATCATCTTTAATATCAGAAACAGACAGTGGTGTTGCTTGTGGTACAAAATGAATTAAGACACTGCATAAGATTGCCTTGGGAGAACAGTTGACAGCTGTAAATCATTCATTCTCAGCAGATGGGGTGAATTTGAATTTTGTTCATGCTGTACAAAAATACTGCCCTACATAACAGCTAAAACCCCCTATGTATATTAAAATGTTTCAGAAGCGTCCTTATATCAACAAAGGTAAACAGTTTGGTTCTTACAGGTATTTTGTGAGTTGCATTGGAGTATTGAATCTATAATTGCAGTCCTAATTATGCAAAAATAATAAATCCACTCATTCCCTAATGGTAAACAAACCAATACCTCTGTAATAATTACCTGTATATTACAGTTCTCCAGTATCCTGGTGCCTTTCCTCAGCAATTAGTGAAGAAAAATCAATGACATGGAAGGTCTGCTGTAATCTTCGATTGAGTGGTCTTTCAAAAAAAGTGTGTCTCAAAATACCAAGGAAAGGAGGACCTCTGTGGAATTTGAGTCTAGCCTTTAAAAATGTTTCTCTTTATTTATTTGCCAGCTGTCTGGGATCCTAATAACCTGGTTTATTTTTCATGCAGTGATTTCTCAAGATTGCATCTTTATCCACTCTGCCTCGGAAAACTGACAGAGGCTGATGAATTGAAAGGTCTTTTTTCTAGATGAAAACTAACCCAAAAAATAAAAGAGAGAGAATAATCAGAGCCAGTATCACTTTATTTAGCAAGCATGATAAATATGCAGGAAATTGTCTTAGTACAAGACCGGCTGGCACCTAAAATAGCAACAGAAAGCTCGCCGACACACAAGGAAGCCTTTTGGTTTTGGACTTGCATCCTCTCTAATATTAACAAAGTGCCGTAGAGGAGGAAACATAATCACTGATTTATACTGTGCCAAGATGTATCTTGGCACAAGCAAACCTATATGCAATCTAGTTCTGCTGTGCACAAGCCAACAAGATTATGCAATTCAAAAGCAAATAATTATTGTTTACAAGTCTAATTGTCCGCCAGCCTCATATGTTAATAAACCATTTGACGGATGATGTTAAGTTCATATTGATCCCTGCTGGACAGTTGTGCACTGCCCTGCAGGCGGAGTTGTGTATTAGGTGTGCATCCAAATCAATACACATGATGAAAATCCAGTGGAGGAAAGCATATTCAGCACTACTGTCCCCATTAAAGTTTAATACTCCATAGAGGTTCATTACAGAAGGTTTTTTAAATAGCCTCAATTGTGTGATAACTATTTTTTTATGTTTGAGGTGATAAAACATAAAAGCTATAGCAATAATCTGTGAAAGAGGTGAAAGAGTAGATCAGCTTTGTATTTGGAAATCATTAGCAAGTAAATAAAAAAGAAAATAAGGATCTTTATTTTACAGGTCTAAGAGTATATAATAGCAAATAAACAAGAACAAAAATCCTTTATTTTTTTAAAGATCAAATCACTTTTTCATCCTTTCCACCATGCTTCAGTGTGGTTTCAATAGCCTTCAGCTGTTTCCTTTAATAGAAAACCCACACATCGTATTATACAAGCTGTAAAACTGCACATCATCCCCAATTCCAATTGCATACGAAGCAAGATTATTTGCCCTTTGGGGAAATGAGTATTTATATATACAATGGATATCCATCCATAATTTTCTATTAGTATGAAGACAGTTTAAAGACAGTTTAAATATTACAACAAATAAGACTGAATAAAACACTTTCCCAAAATACCTGTTCATGAAAGCAGAAGCTAAGTCAAAACTTGGAAAGCTTCCCTGGAAATGAACGCAAACAAAAGTGAAAATGAAATAATAAAAAAAGAAAATGGATTGGAATCATAACACTACAGCAACCATGGCACGCAGAATACCGCAGAAGATAAATCACACCCCTCCGAGGCCCCATGTGTTCTGTGCGTTGTTTTCATCTGTATGATCTGTGGTCGATTAGCAAGGTAATGATTCTTCCCGAGTTAACCGCCAGATTAGATACAACACTGTGTTTTAGCAGTGTTAAAAGTTCAACCAAAGTATCCTGCAAACAAAAAAATTCTGAAATACGCCTTGGGCTGCTCGAGATGTTTTCTATCTGTTTGGAGTAATGTTGACATTGCATCCTCTGTGCCTCCGTGACTTTTGTAAGCACATTCCAGCAGGCCCACGCAAGCCAGAAACATAAGAAATGAGCTGGCCCTGCAGTGAGTGTTACTGGTGTAAAATCCTTCAGCAGACAAGCCCCGACTTCCTGATTACAGTTATGGATTTTGACAGCTTCCATGACTTGGGCATGAGTTTGCTGAAACTGTCAAGCAGTATGATGATATATCCAGTATATAAAAGTAGGGCAAAACAGAATGAGTTGAAACTGTGGGTAAAAGGACTGTGGGTAAGATGAGCCACCTCTTGCATCACAAAAAAATGTATCACAAAAAAAAATGTATCATATGATCATAGAAGACTATCATTGTGTTGATATTCCAGTACTTGAAATAAAAACACAAATTGTGAAAAGTGGGTCATTTTACCCCGTCCTCCCCTACCTATTTTTACACATTTGCTGCACTGCTGCTGCTCCATTGCCACACTCACAAGAGGAACTGTTTGGAAAGTAATTGCTGAAGATAGAATCAGTATAGCTATAAATACAGTAGATACCACATAAGGTCACCTCAGCACCCAGTGGAACAGGCTTAATGGCTATTATACTTCTGAAAACAGTATAGTTTTAGAGTTGGCACATTATTCACGAACATTGGTCTGCACCGCCCTGTTCATAATTTACTCAGATCTTCTCTCAGTTGTACTCACGATCCACCTTCCCCCAAAGACCTCATTAGGATCTTCATCTTTTCATAGATTACTGGTTTCACAGTTCAGATTTAGCCTTTTCACTAAACTGTGTGTCTGTAAAAATACTGCTGGGGTCTGCATTACAATGCAGCCACTCTTATAACAGATTTCAAAATCTCTGATCAGGTCTTCACGTAAGCAAATGCACACATTCACACACACTCACACACAGACACACACTATTCACCTTGAAATGCTGAAAGAGAGTGTCTTCAGATTCAAATGCACCGGGATTCTTCTATTTCATTTTCTACAGCTCATTTGAATATCTGTCCAGGAGATACTTAATTACGAAGCTGAATCTTATGCTAATTTACAACAAAAAGCTGTGATAGTAGCTGAAGGATTTGCGAGGGAACATCATAATTAAATATTATGCATTAGTCCATTGAGCGCTGTATTGAGAAAGCACCCCTTTGCTACAGTGGCAACGCTACAAGCATGGCAATTTGAGGTATCGAGTGTGGGAGCAGAGGGATAATAGCTAAAAGCGCCACAAAGGCACAGATACAAATACAAGCCCTTAAACACCCTGTTTCATGAATGCATAAGCAAGCTGCTAGAGCTCTGAAATTACACCTGCATGGATCATTTCACCCCAGACTTGTCACTCTCTGCTCTCCATAATCCCAAACTGTCCAACCCTAGACTTCACCTGACTTACTCTGTCTTTTCTATCAAACCCCCAGATCTTAAGCAATTTATCCATGTGTGTTTGAAGTACAGAACTTCAAAACTTTGCCCTCCAGCTTTGGACTACAGAGTAGATTGAGACAGAACTAGTTGAAGTTAGTCAGTGGTGATCAGTTGAATTGCCCTTTTCATTTCAAAGGTAGTTTTTTGCAATTAGTCCAATCATATTTGCTACTTTATGAGTGGCTCTTATGTCTGACCTATGTTGGCTCATCAAAAGAAATAAAATTGAAAAAAAAAAAAAGTCTGCTTCTCAATACAATATGATTTAAGCCAAGAACCAGACAGACAGCAGAAGTCCATTTGGCCTCAAATGACCACACAAACACTTCCCCATTGTTCCTGGCACATCATCAAAGTCTCCATCCCTTGAGCATCAAGTCTAAAGCTTGTCACCAACAAGATCAAAGCCCACCAAAGCTTTCATTCAGAGTGCTGAATTGTGCTCATTGTGTTCTACTCCCCTTTTGTTCATGCATGTAAATGATTGTGATGAAAGGACGGTGTTGCGGTAGACAGGGACGGATCTGAGTCGTGCTCACAGAGCCTGTCTGAATGCATTGAGCTCCTTCCTC
>OMLF01012897.1:11543-29827 GCA_900302615.1 Holocentrus rufus | reverse complement strand
GGCCCCCTTGACTATTGTTCCTGTATTCTACAATAAGAGACCAAGCCAACCTCCAGTTCCATCCCCAAAACCTCACCTGAAGAGGTTCTCTGCCCCGGCTCTCATGCGCATCTCTTTGTTGATCTGTTGGTTGATGCGAGCTCGCCGGTGCTGCAGTTTACTGCGTTGAGTCTGGGCAAAGGGATCGCAGCCCTGGAGAGAGAAAGACAGAGAAAAAGAAAGTGAGAGAGAGAGGGCGAGAGGGAGAGTGCAAGACAGAGAGAACAATGTGAAGCAAGTCATGTGCTGCGTGCGCTTCTGTCATTTACTGAATGTCACAAAAGTGAACTCTGTTCACTTTTGTGAGTAAGAAATAAGTATGTTTCAAATATGTAGCAGGATGCCAGGAGCAGAAGATTACAGTCTGAACAGACTGTTATCAGCTGGTCTCACATCACCACATCTTCAAGTCTTATAAGACCTTGCGATGACTAAATAATAAATTAGCCAGCTGGCTTATTGAAGATTTTGAGGATTTTTATAAGATGTTAATCAGTTATGTTTCCAATTGTGGAACATAGGAATGTTTTTCTTCTTTTCTCTCAACATAGCATAGTTTTAACACTTCAGCTAAAAGTTTAAGAGAAAGAAAGAGTCCAAATAAGACATAAACTATAACTTTGAACATTAACTATAAAACTTAGAAAGATAGATAGATAGAATAGTAAATAATCAGAGGACCATTAAGCACTGGGCCCAAGATATGCACACACCCACACACAGAGAGACAACTATACCTTATAACGCTATATATCAACCGGAATTAGCAGTGAAAAACACTGTTCAGGTTACTTATGCCTGCATGCCACAGATGTGGGGTGAGTCAAAGAGCATGTCATGGATGTAATTCAGCAGGCTTGGGATGCTAAAAAAGGTGAAGTGCACATGGTGCAGTAGGACGTGAGCAACCATTATACCTTCTCCCCGAGTGAAAGGTATTTTAAGAGAAAATGGACCTAGTAATATGTCAGAACCTTATAGCTTTCTGAAGATTTAAAGGCTTCGTAAATCTTGCTTCCAAAGGCACGGTGCCAACACCACAAGCACATCTATCCTGCAGTTCATTATTGTTGAATGCCTGTAGAATAAAAATCACATATCTATCATACAATGCACCATTGCTCCATGCTTATGGAGTAAACAAATGTACTGTAACATGACAAATGAAGTGGCCATACTGTAAACATGGCGGATACTCCCTCTCCTTATCCCTGCGGTTCCCTCCATCACCTCCTCCAGCCTGCCCTTCTCTCGTTTTCCCTGACTCTCTCCCTTTATCTTTCTCTTTCCCTCTCACCCAGTTTAAGGTGTTTGTTTAGCAAGCACACGTCAAGTAATCCTCAGAGTGCCTGTGTGGATTAGGCTTCTGGCGTACTCCCACCTCTGCTCTGCCATCATGGAGGCACCCAATGCTTGACATCTGTGTGGATAAAGCCTTGATGCCTTGTATGTGTGAGATTTTTTTTTTTTACTTTTAATATCCAGACAATAGTTCCTGAGGGTGCATGTTGTTTTCCAGATGCACCCTGCATCACATTCACACAGTCATGTACATTTAAATTACACCTGCAAGCTGCATAGCACACTCTCAGTCTTCCATCTGCCGAGGCAGTTGGGGGTGTGGTGCCTTGCTCAAGAGCACTGCAACTGTTACAAGGACTCAAACCAGGAGTGGTCCACTTCTCTCACCTCTAATATTTTCACACAGATCCTACAGCCACACATCAGACCATGGTCCCCCAAGAAGCCCCATATGGGAAGATTTTTCTTGTTGATACAGTACAGACTTGTGCAATTGTTTATAGGAGAGATTATGGAGGATGGAGTGCAACCTATGTTTAGAACAGTCATTTGTATACATTCTGTAAGTGGGATAAATTCTGGAGAGCCTAACCAATTCCTCATGTGGCAGAGAGCCTCTGGGATCCCCTCAGGGACTCTTAGCTCAGTGTTTATGCGTGTTTATCAGCTATCTACAGTACTGCGGTGTGTCTATAACGTTAGCTCTCTCACCTTTCGGATGCTCCCACCGTGGCTGCCCTCTGCCATCGGTAACGTTAAAGGCATCTCTTCGTCCGAGGCAGCGTCTGACAGGGACATCTCAAGCTCTCTGCGGGGAACGTCCATGTCAGTATTGTGCCATAAATTTCTTCATTATTATAAATGTCATTATCAAGACACCGTGGTCTGAGATTAGCCTAGGTTAAAGTGGCAACTTTCTGCCGTGAAAGCTTACAAAGCAGATAGCATGAGTCGCTATTTTGCCATCATAAAACCCACAGCGTTAGCTACCTAGTCGCGTTTTTACCACTTGCCTTGTCGCAGGTTCCTCCATCGTGAAGCAAGGAGACTGGCAGGGGAGAAGTTGCTACATGTCGTGAAAAGTACTTTTCGGCAGTTTTGAATAATTCCAGGGGGTTACAGAGCTCCAACGGTCAGGTATATATCCAGAAAACTTCAGCTAACTGTTATTCTATTATTCTTCTTCCCACTACATTATGATACTACCTCCCCCGCTCGCTTTCTTCCACTTGTGCAGCGTGAGCTTATTCAAAGAGGCGGGCTAAAAATGTCGAAGCCAACCAATCACGGCGCGTTCTACAAGAGCGACACTGCTATCAACAAATCAAAGTGAGGATTACTTCCAAAAGACAGCTTGCTCTGACCAACTGCAAGTCTCGTAAGACGCCCCCCTCGTCCGCGGGCCGTTTCCATGGCAACGTCGGGGCTGTGGCTCGTGTGTGGGCTCCTCTTGGCGTACTATGCATAGTCAAACGTTTTACAGGCTCCACCTCTCCCAAGGATTAACAACTTTTATAAGGGGAGTAAGTGGCAGGGGGTTCTCAAATGTTTCACCTGTCTTCAAAGCCAGTAACCAGATAAATCAGTTGTCAGGAAGGCTTAAAATCAGCAGATCTGTAAACAATAGATGGGATCAACTTGCACCCACAAAATAATTGCTTTATACACTTGAGCGATCTTTATTTTCTTCTTTTAGTATCAAGTTCCAAAACCCGATTCTCACCTTTATACCTTTATACTTGAAATTTTGATGTTGTCAAGATTTAATTTAATAATTCACATTGGAAGAAGCCTGATTTGTTTACAAGATCTATTTTTAGCTATCTGTTTTTGGCTTGGGTGAGAGTTTTTAATGTTCACATTACTGATCGCACTAAGGCTGTGTTGTAAGCACACAACAAATCAAAACGAAGCAATAAAATATGTCTTAACAGCCTTCTCTGCATGTCATAGAAACTATGGGTAAGTGTAGGCTATTTGTGGTCAAAATATCTATGTCTAATGCTCAATTTGCAACAGATGTTTATTTCTAACTTCACCTTTTGCTTCCAAGAAACAGTTATCTCACTCATTCCAAATGAGTGAGACATATTGTGACATCCCATATGAGTCAGTTTTCACAACAGGGTTTCATTGTGCAGAAGTATTGATGCAAATCTTCATGCTCCTAAAACTGTACTCAAAAGCATGCAAACAAGCTAACTGTTATGTTGAGTTACTACTGTTACTTGCTTATGTTATGTATTGTATAGCACTGTATTGTGTGTTATTTTGTCTTATTTTATTACAATTATGTTGACTCAATTTTGAACTCCAAATCATTTTTGTTAGAATTTCATTATCATTCACAATCATTCAGTCCTGCTATTGTTGTCTTCTCATCAGTAATTAGTGCTTCTACAGTACAATATTAGCCTCATGTTGATATCAAAAATCATCAAGTGAATTGCTATGCAACATAAAGTGGGGACACCTCAGTTGCAGGAGAGCCCTCTGCTACATCTGGATTTTACTCCACAGGAACTGGCTTCTCCAAAAGGGCACCAAACTGGTGAAGATCAGAGTAGATCCAGAGTTTATGAGTCTTATTCTTGCTGTCCAAACTTTCAGACCTCACGTTTTGATTTACAGACTTCAATTTCTAGCCAGAGGCTCTTCTCCTCCACATTGTCGCCTGTTTTGTCTTCACAATGCCACCATTTTGTCCAACAAGGCTTGGTCTATTCGCTATCTCAGCAATGTTTGCCAAACTCTCACAGAATTCTTGTCTAACTAATTCATCCTGATCCAATTTATTTTGGTTCCATGAGGTTGGACAAAACTAGATTGGTTCAGGGTGACATGGGTGTGATGAAATGAGGCGACCTCTTCTCATTCTTTTGTGCTTTGTTACCATCTGACAGAGACTGGTGCTCATCTTCGGTGCTCCTCAATTTGTCTGCCTCATCTCCATGTGGTTGAACCTCCTGTCCTGGTCCTTGGCCAGCCGGTTAATTATAGCTCTTTCCCAGAAATCCATGACTTTGTCCATGCTGGCAGTAAGTCAGCTCCTTCTGGAAAGTGGTGAGTATGGGCCATCTTCTATTATACCCTTGGCTGCCACCTTGAACTGAGACCACTCACCTACAAGGATTTTCTTGGGACAGGGGTCCTCAGGGGGAAATTAATTATTGCTGGGTTGTGGCTGTGTTGGTATGTGGATTTCAGTTTAGGATGAAGAGAATCTGGAAGTTAGTTTCAGTGCTTTGAAAATAGCCCTGAGAGGGCAACCCATGCAAAAACTGGGAGAAACAGTAAAACGATAGCACTGTTGTTTGGATTTGAACTTTTCTATTTTCCTCTGTTTTTGTCCTGTATATTTTTCTTGTTTTGTCAGACAGTAAAATGATCATGTTTTCATTGAAACATTATTTTAAAAATCTAAAGTTTTACAAAGTCCATCAACATACAGTCTGTGCATAGAACAAACTTATTACAAACTTATTACAATTATTGTATGTGTCTTGTACATTACTAAAATACTTTTCTTAATCCTTATCAATCTTTATTTTACCTCCAATGGGGTAACTTTGGTCATGTTAGTTGAACAAATATTTCTAACAGCTATTTTGACATACAATAGCATGGTAACACAGTTGTTACTAATGGCATTGATAAAGATTCTGTTATATTTGGGCCCTCGTATTGTTCATGCTGCCTCATTGGACAGGCTCTGGTACACTTAAAGGGAAGGAACCTTAATTGATGTCATTCCTAACACCTGTGCTTACTGCGCTATTCCTGTTGAAACGACTGCTTTGAAAAAGGTTTATTGCATAATTGCATTGCCTCCAAGGCCTAAGTTTGGTTATTACAGAGATCTCTGCTTCTGAAAAGTATGAAACTGTAAGCATAGAAGATGTGTGCATTGCAATAAAAGTCTGTCTCTGTATTGAGATCAGTGCATTAGCATCTTCAATTAATGCTTCAGCACTCCTTTTGAATATATTCCATTCACTGCTAATGGGCACCAAGTTGCTTATATGACAACAAAATCTCACTGCAGGCA
Source organism: Holocentrus rufus (assembly GCA_900302615.1). Lineage (NCBI taxonomy): Eukaryota > Metazoa > Chordata > Actinopteri > Holocentriformes > Holocentridae > Holocentrus > Holocentrus rufus. The sequence continues at coordinate 24,438 of OMLF01012897.1, read as the reverse complement.
TTCTACTGATTGGCCACTTGAGGACACCTTTGCACTTCTAAGAACCCAGTGAAACGGTAAATGGCATTTCTTTTTTCAAAAGTATCTTTTTTTGAACACATTTAAAAGGCTTTCACATATTTAATACATACTCTGAATGCATGTTTAACATTTCAACAATGGCTGTAGAAGCTGGGGGAGCGGGAGTGCTTCTGTTGGATTTAGAATAGATTGAAGCACTTATCTAAAAACCGTGAACCCATAAAGCTAGAATACAGCATATAGGAAAAAATATCCTACCTGTGATTCAGACTCTCTCTCTCTCTCTCTCTCTCTCTCTCTCTCTCTCTCTCGTCTCTCTTTGATGTTTTTAAACTACAAAAGCAGAATCTACCTTTTGTGCTCAGCTTTTAGTCATTACCTCTGGAGGTTATGAACCAAAGCCACAATCAATGTGATGAAGTTTGACAAGGACCGAGCTCAGCTACACTTTGTTTTTTGTTATGAAAATCAATATCCAACAAAATTATGGCATTTACTTCATTAAAATTTGGAATCAAAGTTTTCCTACAAGCACTTTGGATGATTACCGGCAGCTTATCAAATACACTGCCCTCCTAGTGTACATGGCTTTTGTGACATTTTCAAGCAATCAATAATTTAGTGTGTTGTGCTCTCTTTCAGCACAAACAATGTTGAAGAGCACCAGATGTTATGATGAAAAATGTCACTCTTCAGTTAAGGCTGTCCTCACAGTCGAACAATGAACATTTTTACAGTAAATGAGGTCAACTATGAGGTTTTGATTCAAAGTTGCAGATACAATCAAGAGGTTAATTTAAGCTTTATTCTCTATTTAATCACTTATTAAGTTATTATCATGACTTGTTTCCCTTTCATTTTGCTTACATTTGAGCAAATTCTGACAGTGCATGCAAAGTCACTCCATAGCACACCAGTAGGCACCAGTGAAGCACTATGGCTGTAAACAAGATGCCTGTACCTCCAATCCAGTTGCATTTTTTGAGGTATATTTTTTCATTTTGTCACAAAAAAAATGCAAGAAAAAGAAGTGCTCTCTATATCTAGACATCGAGAGTACCTCTTTTTCTTGCATTTGCAAGTAAATAGCATGGATAGATCTATTCGTGTTATTTACTTGGATCAATTGTGTAGCTGCACTTTCATTCTATTTAGTGGCTGGGACAGATCTGCAAAGCTCAATATTGTTTTTTAAAGTACCCACATGTACAGGTTCCTTCCACTGAAGTATGTACTAATAACTACCACTAATTAAGGGTGAAGTGAGATCGAAGCTGCATCAGTGTTGCTTCACACCATTCATGTATCAAATTTAGAAATTACACAGGCAAGAATTAATGCAGGTCAGCAGAAAGGAAAAGCATATCAAGAAAAAAAAATAAGAAAAAAAATCAGATCCAGAGGTAAATATCTAATCAATTCATAAGTACAGTAAATGCACACGAATTTAACCAATATTGAAAGGATCAGACTGTACTTGCATACATACTGGCACAACATAGTATAAAAACAATTCCATAACAGTGGAAAGGGACAGTCTCTCAGATCTCTCTATCCAGAGATACATTTAATATTTATTGATTTTGAGCATTTGGTATGTATGGTGGCAGCATGGCTGCAGCTGCAGAGGGAAGTCTGAAGATTGTCCAGTAGTGGTCCAGTATTTCAGTGAGATAGCTACATGTATTGAAAAGAAAGGATGACTTAATTTTCATGGCTGGAAATGGTACAAATGGTAATAAATGATTAGTAGTGATGCATACAGGTGATATTGCTTGTTTAGGAAGAGCGCCGAGATTGTGGAGTTTTGCATTGGGTGAGTTTTAGGAAGACTAGTCACGCAAGGTGCAAGACAGCTCTTGGGAAGAAGCTGTTGAGGTGACAGGCGGTCTCACTGGGCGACCAACTCCCATGAGAGGGATTTTGGAACAGATGGTTACCTGGGTGGGCAGGGTCGGCCTCCCTGCCCTTTTCTTATAGCCCTTGTGTCATGCAGTTCTTCAGTGGGGGCCAGCTGACAGCCAAGCACCCGCTCAGCATTTTGGGCGACACACTGGAGCTTGTCTTTGGGACAGAATAAGGCAGAGCTACGTCCTCAGACTGAGAGCATGCTTTTAGTTAATGATTTACAAACTCAGACCAGAGCTGGTTATGATCACTGCTGCAGGAAGAATATGTTCTGTGATTTGAGGATATCCCACCAGACCTTTCTCTCCCTCTCTTGCTCGCTCTCTCTCTCTCCCTCCCCCTCACACACACACACACACACACACACACACTACTGAGGGTTAGTAGACTACTCATTTCTCTCTACTTTAGAAACATGTCCAGGGATTTTAGCAGGGAAGTCCCTTCATGAAACACAGATTTAGGGGTTCATGTTAAGTTACAGGACTGGATTGCTCTGGAGCAGATCTTGGGTGACTGCGGTGACCGTGAAGCTGAAGACAAGAAACACTTTTGTAACAAAAAGCATGTTGACTGCATCATCTACAAGCCAGGGGCCTTAAGAAGTGAGTCTGTGATGAGCTCATTGTTGGATCCAGGCATTCAAAAGTCTTCATTAAGACTGAGGCCAGTGCCAATAGCCTTGAGTCAGCGAGGCAGGCGACATCTTTTGTTAGAACAGGAATAAATGTGGAGCATTCGAAGCAGGTAAATACAGGGAGTGTTTTCTTATGGACTGAGGATGATTGAACATGTCAGTGTATTGGAGCTTGTTGGCTGGTGCAGTTTGTGAGACTTCTTCTTTTGCCACTGAAAAAAAATCTTTATATTTTCTTCTTGTGGTGAGGATAGGGAAGTTGAACTTGTAGACTGTTGAGTGATTGGTGGAGAAATGGCGGAGCATTAATATACTGTGGAGACTAAATACCGGATGCATTTGGCAGGATATCCCATCCTCAAGGTCAGGTTACACTAGTTGTATCTATTGATTTTGTGCTTTTATTGTCATTATGTTCCAATTTGTAAAGTATTTTTTTCTCCAAGGCTCAATGGCTTCATGTTATTTTATTACTTTTATTGGTTGAGGAGAATATCACTGAAATTCAGCCTGTATACTATTATCCTTGTAACCTTCAACAATTAAATAGGCATGGATTTTCTGTTTCTGCCATTTTTTTTATTCAAATGAATGTGTACATGCTGTAAAAGAACTATACTACTTTTACATCACGTCATTATGTTTGTTCATGTGAGGTGTTTTGTTTATCTGTCAAGTGGAAATGCAACGTGTGTCCCTGAATGAATGAATGAATTGAGAGCAAAAAAAGAAAAACAAAACATACAAAAGCCTATCAAACCATCAAAATTAATACAGTCTTAAGATACTTTTAGATATAACTATACCCTTAAACAATAATATTTATATTTGAATAAAAAATATCAATTATTAGAATCATCATATTTATGTGTACGTGTGTATGTGTGTTTATAAGGTGACCTTTCTCGAGATTAACATTATTCAATAAAGTGAGCCCATTCATTCAGTATTCATTTACTTGTTTTTATAAAACGTTCTGAACTGGTTTGGTTTCTGCTGAGGGTATATCTAAATAAAATGTGATGCTTTGTAACTTCCGTCATCATTCATTCTCTCTTACCACTTATCCTAATCAGGGCTGCGTGGGCCTGCAGCCTGTCCCAGCACATATCGGGCAGAGGACAGAGAAACACCTTGGACAGATCCCCGGTCTATCACACAGCGAACACACAGGCAGAATAACACACTCACACACATTTACACCTATGGGCATTTTACTATCTCCAGCTCACCTAACGCGCATGTCTTTGGACTGTGGGAGGAAATCCATGAAAACCTCCCACAGAGAGGAACCTAGACCACCTGTGAGGCTGCAGTGCTAAGCAGTTTGCCACCAAAAATGTGTCCATGTAAAATTATCATTATCAATCAATCAGTCTTACGGGATTTATTGGATCTAATGAAATGTGTTAAGGTAGAGCTGTAAAAATGAATCAACACATGCACTCATGTTTGCAAAGGTTATAGATAAATTTAGGTCAGGTGACTATTTGGCAAAGCAGCTGAGAATAATTAGTTCCAATGTTTCGAAGATTTCTTGTAGGGTTGCTTTCAGTAGAAAAGGACAATTTAGTCAAGAAATGATTGAATTACACACCTGTTTCTGCTTATCACTTAAAGTCAAAATGATTCATGTATTCCCATCTATGTAATAATCCCACATTATACACTACAAATGAAGAATAAATCAAATCATCATACAATATTATGAGAGGAAAGCAATATGGTTCTAAATGCATTTGGAGATAAATGAGTTAATCACATTCTAAAGGTACACGACTTGTTAGTGGATAGCAGAAACACAACAAGGAAATACACAAGGAATTAACAACGCTTACATAATCAAAATAATTCAAGATTATATCAAAAAAGGAAAAAGAAAATATAATGAGAAATAACACTTCTTCCAATGAGTCTTTATTGGATAAAAGGAAAACAGTGAATGACAGTATTCAAGTGGTTAAGTGTTGGACATAATTGCCAATTCAAAATAGGAGCATCTGCACTTAATGCTTGGAAAAGAATCTCTCATATTGAAAACTGCTGCAGAATTCTCCCACCAACCAACATCTTTATTATACCACCAGTCAGGTGCTCTAATCCCCACCCTTCATATTAAAGTACCATTTTTCAGTATGTCACCTCAAATGTGTTTGTGTCTGTAATCTGTGAGGAAATGGGACTGTATTCATTCAAGATGGGTATAGCAGACTGTATTTTTTATTTTTTTATTTTCTATTTTGTAATTCTACTCAGATTTCAATAGCCCCAGTAAGTGTTTCATCTGTACCCCTGCATTGTACCCATGATGCAGTCCCACATGCTTTCCTATATGCATACTTACAATAGTTGGGTGGGCAGTGGGAGTACAGCAAGCAGAGCATGCACAGAAAGAAATCTTTTTTTTTTGCTGTAGCTTTAACTGGTGTCACAGACTCATCAGCAGCAGTACATAGCCCTTGACAGTGAGGTAATAAAGGTAAACAAAGGCTTTGAAAAAAAAAGCCATTTCACAATACATATTAAACATTTAAAAAATGAACAAGCACATTACACTTTTGAGATGCTTCGGCGGTGCTTCCATTTTCAGACATTTAACCAGAGAAATGAACACCAAGGAAAATGTCCGTAACCCTTAGATTAATTTGCTCTTCAGCAATACTGAGAGTATGAATATGAACAATGTCCTCTGACACTTTAACTATTTGATTTTTATGCATTCAAGTGCAATTGGAGACCTAAGGTGAATCATCACTTTTTCACACCAAGCTGATAACATGAAACTACAAAATACAATTTTATTATTACATAATCCAATGCTTTGTTGACCCCAGTAGTTACAGCATGACTAGACAAAAAGCAGCTATCGTAAGATGTTACTATATTGTACCTGTATCGTTTGAGGTGCTCGATGCAAACAAGAGACCTCTGTTACAGTGTTATTTACGTCTTTTAGCGTCAAGGGCAATAAAACTTTGGTTGATGCTATATTTTTCCTAAAATGATCTTCTTAACCTTGCTAGTAGCATTATTACAATAAGCTCTGACCTCTGCATTTTGTATATTAAGAGTTATTACATGCTGTTTGTAGAGGAGTGGTTACAGTGAATTACATGTGTCACATTATAACAGTGCGGTATTTTCACATTTGAGGCTTGTCATGAACAGGCCACTTGAAAGAGGGTTGTATCGATGACAAATGATTAAAAAATACTCCGTTGTAATTTGGCTGCTCTTCCAAAAAAAAAAGAAAAAGCTGCCGTCTACTCCAGTGATCTGCACAGAGAGGAGCCCAGTCAATCGCAGAAGGTTAGCATCTGATGCTTCAATTATTCCAGCACAGGCTTTAAGACATCTCAGAACAGTTTGTCCTTCTTTGCCCAATATTACACAGGTACTGTAGCAGACCTGCAAGTGATGAAACAGTGGATAGAGGTTCAATTCGAAACAGACTGATTAATCCACTTGCACAAGAAACTCAAGCAAATACGCTGCTTTATTTCTCACAGGGCAGGACAACAGCAGGGGGCGTGTTCAGCGGGTTAAGTCCCGGAGTGCGCGTCTGGAGGTCGCTGCTGTAACGTCTCGTCGATGGTTACCACCAGGTCTTCTGGCTTGTTGGCCCCCAGGCAATTAGTGTGGTTCAAGGCTATGTAGTTCATTTCCACCAACCGCGGCCTGTCGCTCAAGTCGCTCATCTCATTCATGCTGTTTGTGATACAGTTTACGTCGCTCTTAATGCGGCTGGGAACACGACGCGAGCCAAAGACCCATTCTGAAGAGAAACAAAGGGACGGTGTTACCTGGCAGTTAATGCAGATCTGAGATGTTATTTTAATACAGGTGTAACAAGCGTTCACAGGTAAGTTTAGGGGGGTGGGTGGAGGTATACAGCATGACCGCATACATGGTGTAACATTCACATACAGGGCAAAAACAAGCAAGCCAAGACTGCAAACTTCATTTGACAGAAAGTTATGATGGGTTCAGCCTCCATAATTCCATTAGAGGCAAAGCACCATAAAATTGTTTCTGGGGAGATGTCTGCTGCGCACCAACCCCATCATGTGTGGTGGAGCCTTCTGAATTGGGACACATCAATCATTGTTCTGTCAGATAAGAAGCTCAGATTAAGGCTGACAGACGACGAGTGTGAAGAACAGACGGATGGCACGGTGTATGGAGGAATTGTGTTCCTCAACACGGTCGCAGAGCAGACCCACACAGCTGATATAATGCCAGATTATACAGTGTCCAGTCACCGCTCTGCTTCAGCTCGCGATAACGCAAGTGGCTAAACCCCGAGTGCTGTGCTTGAGGGTTTGGTGTGAAAGTGGTGTAAGTGGCACCTTGGCTGAAAATGAGTATTATATATTACTGGAAAGCTCATATGATCAAAAAAAAAAAAATACATTTGAAATCATAAACACAATTGCGTTTAAGAGAAAAATCCAAAAGACTTAAGTTTCCAAGGCTCAAACCTTAATTTAAATTTGGTGTTAAAAGGTGTACCTGCACTTATCTAAAGAATATTAGCTTTCCAAATCTAATTTCTGTAAAAATATAAATGGTTCTTATATTTGTAATAAATAATCTTTTTAAAATGTGGTTTTACTTCCATCTTTACCACAATTAATAATAATCACATCCAAGTATTTGGATTAAAAAAAAAAAAAAAGACTGCCTCCTTTCTCTCCCTGAGTGCCGATTCCTTATGTTACAATTTCCAGCTCCTCCTTATATGTAGACACTAATGTGTCTGGACCAGTGTAGTTTAGTGTTGCACGGTGTCAGAAGGATGAAGCATCACGCCTCACCAGGAGACTTGAGGCAGTCGCTCCAGTTTGCCCCTGGGAGGTGAAAACAGCTGCAACACACACATTCTCCACATTTACACCTCAACAAAATGCCCAGGAGCCCAAATATTGTGTAGTGTGTGTGTGAGAGAGAGAGAGAGAGAAAGAGAGAGAGAGAGAGAGAGAGAGAGAGAGAAGGGGTGGGAAGGTCAGGGGTACTACAGTGAGGTGAGGGAAGTAGACAGATAAGCTCTGTCGATGTCTCTGTGGCAAAGCTAAGTGCTGCAGCCTCTGTTCCACATGGACTTTTTACCTGGTTCACTGGTTTCACCACCATCACCTTCAGCAACAATAGGCCTGCCTCCACCTGCACGCAGTGAGCAAGTGAACAGGGATGTTAGGCACGCCCAAGAGATTTCCCTCTACGTCTTATGTACTAATAAAGACAGAGCAAAATGACAAAATTAAACAAGCTGAGATAGGAGTTGGTCATGTGGGTGAAGGAAGAAGGTCAAACGTGCTATGTAGGCAAGTATATATATTATAATATGCGCCAGTGGTGAGATTACCAAGAAAAATATGTTATTTGTTGCTCTTTAAAATGCACCCAACCTGGTATAATTATCTACTATCATGCAATGTTTGTTTCCCAACTCTATGGGGTGTTATGGCATGAAAATACAAAAAATCTGTTCATCCATTTGGGATGTTGAAAGTATAATACTTAACATTTCAATTAGACTTTCTCTGCATTTCTCACACAGACACTTGCTGAGAGTGTAGTTTGTCAGGATGTCTCTTTCACAAGGTCACTGTCTGATATGAGAGGTAGGGTTACTGTACATCTGGACGAAAATTGCTTGGTATTTTTAGGATGATATAATACACCCCAGTGTCTGCTGAGGGTGTTGAGGTAACAGAAATAATTGCTCGTGGACGAATATCGCAAACAAAGAACCAGAGTGGTCATCTGTATTTCAAGAAACTCCAAAATTAGTATAGATTCTATTGATTAAGATGTGTGATTCTGTGTCTCACTTTGAAAGCAGTGAGCTACAGTTGCTCTGCTTTTAGACTATCACCTCAAATAACATTTGCCATTTGCTGGGAGCTTTTATCCAAAGCCTACCGCAGCCTGTCATTAATGATTACATTTTAGTGTGTTTGGTCCCAGTGGGAATGAACGCTTGTACTGTAGGCTATGCACGCATCTGCACGGACACACACACACACACACACACACGCACACACACACAAAGGAGTGACATACCGACAAAGTCATTAACCACATCTTTGACCAGGTGTCCAACTATCGCATACGCCACTGCCACCACCACCAGCGCTGCCATGACCAGGTAGAGCACAGCTTTGGGCAGCGGAATAGAGTCCCGGGCAGGTGTCCTGTAGTCCGTGTACAGAAGGTCACTCTCCGAATAAGAGTACTGAAAGACGTGCTCCATGCCCGAGGTATGGTTGGAGTTCAGAGGGGGTTTACTTGCGCTCATCCCGCTATCCGGCTGGAGCGCTGTCACCATGGTGGTCGTCACAGCCTCCGCTTTGTCAATTCCCTGGTGGACCAAGCCTGTTGTTTTGTTCATCAGAGGCAATATCTGAGACAGAAAATAGCTCCAGTCTTTTATAGCACTGGTGTTACATAAAAACATGGTTTCTTGACAGTATCCACAACAAGACCCGAAACTGCTACGACATGTAGGTCACCAAGGCGCAAAAATCCCCGCTGGAAAAAGCAGCACGGGCAGAAGAAAACAAGAGGCTGCCCAAACTTATAGTTGTCCTTGATGGTGACAAATCGCGTTTTTGATAAATCCAACAGGTTTTCTTGTAGATGTCAAAGACTGCGTCCGGCAGCAGCTCAATCGGTGCGTCTGAAAACTTACCCTGCTTTTCATTGATGAAACGCAGAACGCGTCATTCATTGACGGGCTACATGGTTTTACGCACAAGCACAGGCTGATTTCACCCGTCGACTCTTCATTATTTCCATGCGACAATGTTAAAATCCCTCGGCACGCGAGACGGGCTAGAAAGTCGCCGCACAGCTCGCCCTGAGAGAGAAACCAATTACAAAGTGTCTCGGCATTTTCCCCACGACCTTAAACATATGTAAATTTCGCACGCATAAGCATCTGGTGCTAGACTGCGTAATGCTGTGAGACCGCGGAGTGTTTCTGCCCTCCTGTCAAAAAGATGCTGATAATTAGACACAAAGCACTCTTGTTGCTGGAAAAAAAAAAAGTGCTGAAACCGGTCTCGCGGTGGAGAGGACGGTCCGGTAAACGTACATCTGTCACGACGTGTTGGCGCCCAGCCTGCTGCACCGAGCGCTGTCCAGTGCTGAAATGGACTACTGGTAATTTGGGACAATGTGGGCCACTTATTCGCCCTTCCTCGCGACTTCAGGATGGGGCGACGCTCTCAAGACACTGCAGGCTGGGGTGAGTGAATATGTCTTCGTCTTTATTCTACCACAACCTGATGTTTGATGTTCTGCAAGCTCGTGCCGGGAGGAATTTGGAGCTCAGGGATGAATAAATCAAACGGCGAGTGACCTGTTTTTGTGGACTTGACAAAACGCGTCCTGCTGAAGTAAGATTAGAGAGATGGCGCTCTCTGGCCGGACATGATTCTTTTTTTTTTCCTTCTAGAGCACACTCACAGTCAGACATAATATAATCACCAGGCAGCCCCAAGGTTAATACACTATAATAAATGAAAACTGAAGCTATGACTTGAATTAAGCACCGTGGGATTTTTAAAAAGTGTGAAAAAAATATTTAAGAAAAGATAAATCTTATCATAACTTGAATTTAATTCACAATCACCAGCAGGTATTTGCAGTTATGGTTTATTGGTCAAAGACATGAAATCAAAATAAAATCATGAGGCTATTATCACCCTGGGCAGTACACAAATAAGGCTGCAGGCAAAGGGAAAAAAAAGGGCTCTGGCTGGGCAGCAGATAAGGAGAGCAGGAAAGTCAGGGAAGGTTTGAGTTCAGCAGGGCTTGTCTGTGTGCCTTTCACTTCCTCTGTTTCACTCCACTCCCTCCTCCCCCTCCTCTCAATCTCTCTCTCTCTCTCTCTCTCTCACACACACACACACACACACACACACACACCTTAGTACTTATAACTTATAGCTTTATTGATGTTGAAAAAATAGTCAACAATCAGATTTCAAGCAACTCCAGTGTTGACTGAGACAGAAAAAAACACCCTATCCACATTCCTAGTAATCTTGTATTGCACATCATATCAGGAAGAGCTAATAATTGAAATGATGAGGATTTTCCAATTCCAATCACAAATTGTTGCAATAAATAAATGATTGTTATAAATAAATAACAGTTTGAATATCTATTTTGAATGACTTACTGTCTACAAAAAGGTTACTGTGAAGGCTTATTGCCTACAGAAATCAGACTGTGTGCCGCAGTATGGCACAAACAAGTGCAAACGTGAAGACATAAAGCCCTTTATCACTTTAACCTTGAAGCCTCCACAATTCTGCCTGCCCTGGAAACTTACTTGTATGCGGTTTCAAGGCGACCTTTTTTGTATAAATAATCCTTTCTACTATGTGCATGCACAAAACAGTTTATCTGGGTGATATTTTTTGTCATTCGTGGCATGACCTGTTTACTATGTTGCACAAAATGTGTGTGCACTGGCAAGGCGAGGAAGGATAAGCAGAGTGGTAGCAGGACTGGCCTCAGGCTCTCACCACTCTGGCATGTATGATGTTGTTTGGATGCCGCCGCTGACCTCTTTCTTCCAAGTGGGCTGAAGGTGGTGATCATTGTTGATACAGAGGATGTCGCCAAGCCTTGACTGGTGACACCCAACCTTTGCTACATGCATCCCCCCCCTCCCTCTTTTTTTAATTTCCTCTTGTGAATGAGGTTACTTGGCCACTGGTGATCCCTGTGCTGTCAATTAATTTTGTGATATTCCCTATATCTCCCTGCCTCTGAGGACTGTGTGTTTCTCCTTTCCCCCTTTTTTCCTGGGAAGATGAACTAGACTCAATTAAGATCACATCAGCCGTTTCAAAGATCTGCTCTGAGGAAATGTATTGGACTCACTGACCCTTAAATAAATCATGCCGTCCAATGAGTCATTCTGGGTGCCACCATGGCTTTCAATAGTGCAGCTAACTGGACCGAAGAAGACAGACAACAGATTTTCAACACTGGCCGGCAGCAATCCAAAAACCGATGACTTCTTTTTGTCACGCTCCCTCAGCATTGGGGTGGTTATCAAATGAGAGATTAAACCGTTGTATTGTTGTGCTAAAGAGAATGTGATCTTTGACATTTCTCTGATTGGATTTCTCACACACAGTTTCAGTCTCATATCAATGTCTGCTTGTTTTTTTTAATTAATAAACGATTCTAATAGTAAATTTTAATAACTGATATTAACAGTTAACTAAAACTTGAGATATTACTTTACCGTTATTTAATGCGTAATGCTACATTAACTAATGTTAAGTGTTAAATGTTAAGTAATGTGGTCAGTTGTTACCTTCTTTCAATAATAGAGCTTGCTTAATCTTAACTGATCAATCTTAAGTAATGCCTAATCTTAAATCAAGATTCTTACTGAAATTTAACTGTTTTGTGTTTCGGTGGTGATAAGTGTGTATGTGCATGCAGGCAAATAGGTCAGTGGGTGGGTATGTAGATGCATGTGTGTACAGCGTGTTGCACAATTTTAATATACATGTTTGCATGTTTCGTGTTTCAGGTCAGGGTTGCATTTAACGTGTTGTATCGCAAAACTCATTGACAAGCAGAGAGGACAGTGGCAGGTGCTATCCATGAAACTGGTCAAGCAAGGACTCCCCTGCAGATTCTTTCAACACCAAAAGGGACTATGCTTTCTTATCAGAGCAATTACTTAAAAGGTATTTGCTGTCAAAGGGGGAGTTATTTTAGTCTGATAATCCACTGGGGAATATGAGAGTGGTTTATGCAGAAATCTAAATCCCCTGAAAACTGTGCTAATTTGTCCCCGGGGCTTTACGTACCACTGGCTGCTGTGTGCACAGGTAAGATAAAACACACTGCAGGGGAGAACCTATTTATAACATTTTTATGTTCTTGATAATAGTCTGTCTGAAAGTGTCATGATATAGTGTGAGGCGTAAGTCACAATTACGCAGTTTTGCAGGCAATTTTCTAGAAATGTGGAAATATATTTTCCATTACACATATCCCCACATGTAAAGCTACATTTAAAAAAGTAATGATAATAATGGTAATAGACTGTAAGAAAGTATCATGATATAGTATGAGGTATATGAAATAATTATATTTCCATTGTGTATAACCACAATTTAATAATAAAAAAGCAGTTGTTTGAGAGACACCATGGTAGAAAGTGTGTGTGTGTTGTGTGTGTGTGTGTGTGTGTGTGTGTGTGTGTGTGAGAGAGAGAGAGAGAGAGAGAGAGAGAGAGGGGGGGGGGGGAGGGGTGGGAGGGGGGGGGGGGGGGGGGGGGGATCCCGA
>OMLF01012897.1:0-10375 GCA_900302615.1 Holocentrus rufus | reverse complement strand
CTCCCTTGTTCCCCTCATCCGTAGGTTGGAAAGTCATTTTCTCTCCCCAAGACCATCACGTTCAGACTCCTCATTCTCTCTCTCTCATGTCTGATCCTAATCCTCGCCGACCCTTAGGTGAGCTCAGTCCTAGGCAGCGGATTCACTTTCAATACGCGCTCTCTCAGATCCTTATCCAAAACCCTTGCCCTTTCCACGACTGACCCAGAAAGTGAAATCAGTGTAATGTGGATCTCAGTGGATCTGCTGTCGTACATTTTCCTGTTTCCTTTCCTATTTCCATGCAGCAGTTGAGCTAAAAGGGAGGTATTTTGTTTCTCTGTCATCACACCTGTAAGGGGATCCTGTCAGTCCTTCAAATCACTACTGCTTTTAAACACTGTTACCAAAAACAGTCACCTGACAATTGCAGAGTCGGCATAAAGTAATGTTAATCAATGGATCCTCAGCAAATTTAATATAACTACTTATCTGCGTCATACTGATTGATCCCGTCAGCTATAAAGCTGCCTTCCACTTTTTATACACAGCCATTGCGCTCAATACCCGCATTCATCAGAACTTTTATTATAAATTATCCTCTGCTCAGGTTTTATGTTTGGATTTATGGCAGTGGTATTGTGCTGCTATGTCATATTTTATTGGCACCACCAAGGTTATGAGGCTGGCAAAATCAGGCCTGCAGGCGAAAGGAATCTCCTGGATACAAGACAGAAAACAAGGCAGAACAGTTTAGAGAAGCTGATGGTAGTTTCTCACTTACCTATTGCAGGACATTTGGACTTAATATTCTTTATGTGTTCAGCAAGTTTGGTCAAAAGATTATCTTAATCTTAAATGTGACTAGGTGAAAATAGTTATTTAACAGTGTAAAGCACAATCTTTAGTATATTTCATGTGGTAAAATAACATTTTTGTGGCTGTATGTATGTTGTCATGGAGATAGGATTACTCCAGGTGCGCTGTGCATTGTGATGACATCAGCGGGCATGGGGGTCGCAGTTCACAGCAGGAAGAGCAGGCTGCATTAAACCGTGAGCTGTCACTGATGTTTGTTGGTAAATATTCTTGTATATTGCCATGAAACATTAAAATGGTAACAAATACTGATGCATGAGGATGTTGCGTCGAGTATACACCTCTGTGGGTACTACTAAACTGAAGGATGGTGTATGATAGCATATAGACTGCTAAAACCATAGTTTTTGTTTCATGAATTTATGGAGTAAACTGAAGTATTGTACTTATTGTGCCAAGCACAGAGGGGAGCTGAGCATGGCACGACCGGTCCCTCATGTTTATCTTGGTGGTTGTGCTGCATGTTGAGTGAGTTGAATCTAAAATACTCCTATGATAATGAACATAAGAGAGTTTATTTTCACTATTTGCGACTACAAGATTATTTTGATGAAAATGTGTAAAGTGATGGACTTTCAAGTATTCAACTGTGAAGTGTTAAATATGGAATGAGGGTTATTTACTGAGCTTGAATGTTCTAAGCAATGTACATTTTGCTGTATCCTGTATCCAGATCATCCATGCTAGCTAGCTGTCTCAGTGATGTTTCCGACAGGAATACATTTTTGTGAATATTGTGTCATGATTGGTCAAATCCTATTCCAGTACAAAGTTTTTCTGGTGGAAGATGACAGCTTCCTCTCCTTAAATTCAATGGGCTGAATTACAGCCTTATCTATGGAGCATTCGAAGATTGTGGAAGAGATAGTCTGGCTTGAGACACTAATTATAAGCTATTTACTGTTAAAGGAAAAGAATATCTTGCTGATGAAAGTTCTCAGTATAAAATTGGCCATTATAGACTTACTGTTAATGTCATAAATTATCAATATTGTAATTAACTTTTAATTTCATAATCAATTGCAGGTAATAGCGGGGTCATCTTTTTAGTATAATAAATTTCCCTTTAATGTAATTAATGTTAGTGCGTTAGTATGGTAATTTCTAGATCAAAGGTTGGAGTTTTCATTATATGAGACAACTGAACTAACAAAGTAATAATATCTGCAAATGGATCACTTCTGACTAACTAAGATGATGATTACATTATCTGTTGAGTACAGACAAAATAAAGAAGAGAGCTGCAATTTATCATCAGCTTTGAAATGTTTTACAATCCTGTATTTTGAAAGTGCATGACTGCATGTCAAGGTCCCTTTTCATGTACGTCTCATTTTAAAAGAAGCACAACAAAATGGCACCTCGTTGGTGTTACTTGGACGTGTTTATGTGTTTAATTCATAGGAATACCCACCATGAAAATAATTTTAATATCTGAGTTTAGTTTTATCACTGCTGCCCTTAATGGATATATGCTGACATATTTCTGTAATTTGAGCCAACAAAAAGAAAAAATACCACATCCTACCTGTAAATATTCCTTGGAAGCTGTTGGGAAGAGTTTTTTTTATTTATTTAATTATTTTTTTGTTCTTTCTTTCTTTATTTATCAACAAATAATAAATAATTTCAGTTTCATCAAGAAAATTTTGCTTCACACCATCTTGTATTCCAGTTTCCCTCTTCTTTCAATTCCCTCTGCTCCTCTTCATATTTTAGCAGGCTATGCCACCTCTTCCTCATGAGTAATAAGCTCCTCTTTATTTCTAAAGTGCCTCACTCCTCTCTCAACAAGCTGTCTAACATGTGGTCCGGTTTCCTCCTGATGGAGAGAACATTTTACTAGAATAGAATTAGAACAGTTATTTCACAGGGACTTTCTCATTATAAAATGTATTTGCATACATTTGCAGCCACACCATGATCTCTAGCCTCATGTTTCTTAAGGGAACTGTTTCTATAGTTATGAATATTTGTTTCGGAATAAATAAAGCATATTCAACAAACATTGCAGCTAACAAATGACAATGATGTTTTAAAGCTTGGAAGGAGCATAAATATCTGGAATATCATTCAGTGTATGAATATTTCTGTTTGCTCACATAGCAGATATACAAAAGTTGCTTGGAGTCAGGCATGGTGATTATTGTTCCAGATGGGAATATATTTATGAAAAAGACTGGAGATTTTTAAGCAGTTTGCCTGTTTCTGGAACTTCAAAGCATTAGAGATTATGAAACCCATGCAGAGTTGAAGAGATTCAAAGTCAGAAAATAAGTCTTGAAGATTGCAGAGGTTTAGTGAGAAGTTCCTCAGTAGGAGACCATGACAAATCATTGGTTGGGTGTAGCCAGCCTGTAAATGATCTTAGATTGCATGTCCAATAGGATAATTTAAAGTTCCTGCAAATTTCATTGATTTTCTTTAAAAAATGGTAGGTGAAATGTCCATACATAGACAAGGCAGTATGTTCATCTTTACAGTGAGCTATGTTCATCTTCATGACATAAGATCTTTCATGAGGTGTAACAGAAGTAACAACGACATTTGATTCTCTTAAGATAAGCTGAATATCTTCAGCCAAAAGATAAAGATGTGGAGATTTTTTAATTCCCAGACAGACACACTAGTTGAACCTGACTGGTTCTTGGATTGCTCTGCTGCTCTATGAAAGGCATTATAGTGGACTTATTGACTGGTCTTATCCTGCAGCCAAAATATAATTCAACATCCTCAAAAACTTTGTAAACACATATGATGGAAGTGGACACATTAAACATATAAAGAAGAACATCATCCACATACAGAGAAATCCAGTGAATGGCATCTATTATCACAGCTGGCGAAATATTTGAAAATTGGTTTATAGATTAGTGGCTCAAGGGAGAGAGCCAATAGCTGAGGAGATCTTTGACTTAATCCTCTACAGAGCCAGTCTGATGAACCATATTTATACAGTGCTTGATCCATATGTATAACTAAATCGCAAAAGTAAAAATGTCTTACAACATTTAAACACTTAAATGAATTATCTATAATTACAATTATATGGTGAATGCAGCACCAGCCCAGGCAGAGATAAAGCCTGATTTTTATGAACTTGAAACAACATGAAGCCTTATAAGAAAGTGGAGCAAAAGCTGGTTGCGCTGACAGCGTGACAGTACACGTCCTTTTGTTGAGTCACTAATCCTCAGCCTTTCAACATACTAATGTAAGTTGAATGGTGAGATGCATCTCATTGTTGTTATAGTTGATAACAATCCCAATGGCATTATGTCAGTATGTCACAGCTGCTACTGAGATACTTTATGGCTAGTTCTGAGGCAAATAAATAAGGGTGGGTGTTTTGTTATTGTTGTGCTGACAGTTTTACTGTTGGTTACAAAATGGAAACATTGCCACTGAGGTCAGTGTCAACCTCACAACGTGAAAACAAGAAATTCAGCTTCATTCATACTTTGTGTTCTGCCCTTAAAGAAAACAATTGTTCTTATTTTCTTGTAACAGATCTAGGTTAGCAGTTTCATTTTCAAAACTTTCTGTATCAGAATTCCTGCATGTGTTTACATTTGACACAAAGAAGATAAATACACCTCTGGTAGGACACTTGAGTTACTACTACCACTCTGAATGAGGGTTTACACCATCTGTGATGATTATCTCAAGGGAGTCTGACAGCCTGTGATAAGAAGATGATAAAATCATGCAACAAAAGTACATTGAAATGCTTTTGAAATGTCTTTTGTGAGGAGAAGGCACGAGCTGCATAGCTAATGTGGATGCACAATGATCAGGGATAAGCATCTGGAGTAAAATCAGTACAGATGATGAATCTCAGAAATGGATAAGAAACAAATAAGTGTCAACTGCAACAACCTGAACAAGCCCCATTGCCCCCAATCCACACACACACACACACACACACACACACACACACACACACACACACACACACACACACAAAAGAGTGTGACGCAAATCAGATAATTCAGCTTCACTGGACCCATTTCTCAATGACATTCAGTTTTGAGTCATGTACATTATTCTTAAATTTCAGTAGATTTTTTTTCTTTTAAACCCCAGGTTCAACAATCATTTTTAAAATATATATTTTTTTAATCATTTAAGGATTAGGTCAACCTTTGTTTACTGCTCTGTTTGTCCATAGATATTTTGCAGGTAATTGGGGCACACAGTCTTATTGATTTTCCATCAATGAAGTGAAATTGACTTAACACATTTTTGTAGGTCATAGAGACATATTTCCCTTAAAGTTATATTTACATTGCCTTAAGAGCTGCCTTTATAATTTAATCAATACAATGTTGACCAGACCAACACAATAAAGCAGCTACACTGCATTCTGAAGGTTAAAATCAAAATACCACAAGGAAAGAACCATAGTAACAATAGTAAAATTTTAATTTTCAAATTTCAAATTTTCAGTCTGCCACTTATTGCCAGTTCTTGTATCAAAAGCTCAGACACTGAATTCAATGATTAAATATAAATCCTTGATTAAATAAATGACAATGTAAACGGAGCCAGCACCGGGGCAGCCGTATTTCAGCAAGGATTTCCATACTGAAATTACAGATTGGCCCTGTAAAACAACGTATTCAGTAAGCAATAATCTGGATAAAATGAGTTCTACCTGTTGCCTGCATCACTTAGTATGGAAATTGCAAGCTGTCAGTTGACAGCCGGGCTTTGTGTGGCCCTGGAAGTATGAGGCAATTGACATCCTTGTCCTGACACCTAGTATATTGAGATTGCAAAGACAGCTACGTGCCTTCCCTGCTCCCTTCCATCCTAACCTTGGCAAGTTTATTGTTTTCCTCAAATCTAAGACTACACACATCAGTAGGGTGAATTTAATTTTTTGACATGCATTGTGAAAAGATTTTTATTCAGTGAGCATGCCCATAATTATAATGCTTATTTGTGGATCTTTGTGACAGCAGGTGCCAGGTCTGAACTGATAAGAACCCAGGGCCAGATACAGGTGACACAAAATTTGAGTTTAATTCTCGTGATCTTTATCCTCTTTCCTGATGAGCAGGAGCCATCTCTAATGCACATCAAAGCAGATATCCCTATTCAAAAGAAGATTAATCTCTAAATGGATATATTTCTAACCCATGTCTGCTATGAGCTCAATATTCCAAATGAAAAAGAAAGGTGGGAATTTTATTTTATTAGTTTTTGTTGTTTTTTTTCTTGTTGTATTTTATTGTTTACTTCTGGATGAATACACTGTTTAGTGGATTGTTTTTCCTCACCATAGCATGTCATGATGCCTTTATATTTCATTTAGGCCTGCCTGCAAAATGTCACTTTCAGCTGCTATATTGTGCTGCTCTAGTACAATCTTGTGCCTGTGCCCTGGTGAGGACAAGTCACTTTACTTATGCCAGGTGGGCTTTTCACAGGGAACCAATTGACAGTTGGCGAAGGCCACCACCCTGTCCACCTTTGAACTTTTAAATTGCTGCTACCACCTCTAACCTCATACCAGCTGCAGTGGCTGTACTGAGGGTTCAGTCAAAAACGCACTGCTACAAACCGGCCATGGCTCAGGCTGAGTCAATGTTTTCACTGATATTTCCCATTTCAGTTATTATACATGTATCAATATATAGATTTCAATAATCCATATTCCACTGAGCAAAGATGGATTTTATTACGCTGCACAAATTTGTATTCTGACACAGTCGCTGTCATTGCAGTTTTACAAAATAATATAACATGAGCATGATATAGCAAAAGTGATTATGAAATGATATAATAGACCAGAGGGAGACAGCATAATAGACCATGAGAAGAGGCATCTGATCTGATTATTCTCTTTTAAAGTGGGGGAGAAGTCTAGGCTGTGGCTAGAACAGCATGTTATCTATTGGTATTATGGCTCTGACATTGAAAGTTTGCAAAGCAAATATGAAAAGGGAGTGTAAAAGCTTTTGTTTCCCCTGTAATTCAATAAACAGGGAAGCACGATTCTGTAACCTCCACTTGTTCAGATCCATAGATGAACATACGTTGTATTCTGGTGGTGTTTTTGCCTTGGGGATGACACAAAGTAGGAATGTTTTTTTTTGTAACAGAACCTTAATGGGGATTCACCCTTTTGCACACAGTACTTTATTTTCAAGTACGTCCCCAAAGGGTTTTCCTTCGGCTAGAGCTAATTACCAACAGTGATGAGCAATGAGGAGATACTGTCAGCGTCTCGGTTAATGTTT
Source organism: Holocentrus rufus (assembly GCA_900302615.1). Taxonomy (NCBI): domain Eukaryota; kingdom Metazoa; phylum Chordata; class Actinopteri; order Holocentriformes; family Holocentridae; genus Holocentrus; species Holocentrus rufus. Next base: position 3,269 of record OMLF01012897.1, on the reverse strand, counting down.
GGATATCTCCGTCCCAGTGCTGAACCAGAGGCACATCACATCTGGTGCAGGGAGTCCCCCTCAGCAGGCTTAATGATCCAGACCATTTGTGTTGAATAACAGATCCGTAGCACGCGCAGTTATTCTTTTGTACAATGGTTGAGTAATTCTACAGGGCACAATTATTATGTAGCCCATCTAGTTTAACTAATATTACAAAAAGTCTAAAGAATTATAATGGAGGTGTCAGCTTGTCTTCAGGGAGAGACAAGCACAAGACTATTAAAAAGTCTTCTTTTTATTGTGGCATTAAAAATATAACACAAGGTCAAGATGTAATCACAAGGTCCTTCATCAGATATGCAACAGCACTGGGAGAATGGGAAACACACACTGATGCTTTGTTCCCACTTCCACTTTTTTTCTCATTTTTGCTGTTTGTTTTTTAGTTATTTTTGCATTTGATGCTCAAGCTTGTTCCCTCATATATTATATCCCCTAGATTAAGCCTTATCGATGCTGAATCTAGTGTTTGCATCTACGGGCTGGACAAAACAACAGAAACGCCAGACAATGCTTGAAGATCAAGCAACTAATAAAGGATAGTGCCACCATTTTGCAGACATATAAGTCCTAAACTGTGTGTAGATATTGGGCCATTCTTCAAGAAGGAAAGCCTCCAGTTATTTGAGGGATGAAGGAAGTGGAAATCAACTTCACACTCCAGGACTTCCCATACAGGTTCAGTGATATTTATGGCAATTGGGGAAGCCATGGAGGGCATACAATTTCATCCTGGTGTTAATGAAACCCATCTTGAATTCGTGTGGCTGTACAGGGGAATTATCACCTTGCAATATGGGATCCTCATGGGAGAACAGTGGCAGTCAATTTAATGACCCGTGCCAACTGTAACTGTAGTTCAGTTAATTCAAAGTTAAAGTCCTTTCTCATGCGGTGTTTCAATTTTTTTCACCCTTATAAATTTATATTGCAGTTGCTTGTGTTCAGGCTTTTCTCTCTGTAAGGGAGTACTTGTATTGCCTTTATTTAAAAAAAAAAAAAAAACACTCACCAGGAAAGACAGGCGGCATGATGTCACTGATGAAGGTGCTGTCAGGATAGAATAGGGAAGGTACAATGGCAGGATTAATGCCTGATCATTAGGAGCAATTTTAATGGAAAAAGACAGAATGGTGTGGTTATGCATCTCCACTGACTCAATATCCTTTTAAAGTTGCATCCTTAAAGTAGCAAATCAATTCTGTTTTTTGAGTTGAGCTCAGGTTTTTTTTTCTTCTCAATTGCCAGACAACAAATTCCATCAAGGTTGAAAGAGTTTTTGATGCCAAATGCACAGCTTGCCTTCTCACAAAGCCACTACTAATTACAAGCCCTCTTTACAGCGTGCTATGGGCTTGATAAGAAACAGCTTTACTTTGGACGGTCAAACACTCTGTCCAGTAAAAACTTTACCTCTGAACTCAGTTTCTTTTAGAACAGCTGACTTTAGGGCAAAACTATCAGTTAAGTTGTTTCAGCGTTTTTTTAATAACCCCCACTATAAATAAGTTCTAAATCGGCCCATCAATTTTTTTTTAACAGTCTCAACTTTTTGCAAAGTTTGATCGGCAGTTTGCATTTTTTAGAGATTGACCTTTGGCTCTCCTCTCAGGTTTTTCACATTGCTGAATGAGATTACTGCTGCCTTCAGTGAGATCAATCGATTCAGTTTTATGATCATTTCAGAGCTATCGTATAGCTCACAGGTGTTGAAGACAGAATGGATTTTAGACCAGTCATGTTTAAACCTGATGCTGAGCGCATGGATGTACAGTACACAGAGCTTGTGTCATAAACGTGTCATTTTGGGTTTGTTTCTCCTCTGCTGAGAGTAGTTAGACCCACCAACCCAACATTTGGAGTTTATTTATCGTAATATTTGTTGGTTCCTAGTCATAGTTCATAGATGGATCGTAGTTGATCATCGTTGGAGGATTTGACCTGGTCAATCTTACGGTAATTCAATTCTTTCTCTCTGGTGGACGTACAAGGCAAAGTCAGAGTGAGTGGCTGTGACCTTTCTGTTCGTCTCAGCTGATAGTAATGTCACTCTGATCAATACTGCATTAATGCATTCCCCTTGTGCTCTCTCCTAAGAGTAGACTCCAAGGGTACCTGTCTCAACCCATTCAGCACAGTCATTCTCTTTCTTTAGTCACCACCGTCATGAATCATTAAACTCTCAATCATTCCTCTCCTGTTCCCAGTACAAGAGAGCAACAATATGTTGGGATTTCCCCGACATCATCAGCGATGGGGTCAGTTTCATTAATTCACTTTAATTCACTTACTTCAAATTGTGAACCAAAGCTTCACTAATGATACAACATTCAATTTAGGCTCCTTTTTTAAAGCGGTTTGACACAAGAACCTTTAAATGTCAATATTTGAATTGTGTTTGAATGGAGATTGACCACCTAAATCGGTTAAATTGAGTGATCTGACCTTGACCTTGGTGTTACAGTATGTTAACACAGACACTGGAGATGTCAGCAGGTATGGAATGTATAGCTAAAAGTATAGTAGTATAGCTAAAAATGAAAATAAAAGCTCTGAATTAAAAAAAATATTGATGGATAAAATATAAGTATATAAATTATAATTCATAATTCAATAAATCAAGAAAACTCTAAAGCTGAAACAAATCACAGATGAAAAAGAGGCATGCTGTCACTCCTCTGGTGCTAAGTGAACATTTTTTGGGTAATGTTTTTACTCTGTAATGCGTTTAGAAAAGACTTCTTTTGCTTTTTGTGATCTTCGCTCGCCTCCCTGTACCCTCCATCACCGATGCGATAATGGGAAGCTCTGACAAATGGAATTGTTTTGAATAACCATTCCAGACCATTCCAGATCCTTTTCCCTGATGAAACACATTTGTTTCCGCGGGTTCTCCTCCTCAGACATCCTCACAGGGAAATGGGTCTTTTCACAGTTTCCTCGCCGGTGTCAGAAAGACAAAATCTACCCTCTGAAATTTAATTATCACAGATGGAGGAGTGGAGGAGCCGGGCTTGAGCGGACATGGCTGCCCAGTTCAGTCTCTCAGGGTGATTCCCCCTATCTGAGCACACAAAGACATCATTACGCCGACCCATCTCAATACATTTGGTGAGCAGGGTTACTCTCTTACTGCAGAGTGATTATCGCCTAGAGAGCAACACACACATCTGTACAGTAGATTGAGCAATTTGGGGTGCTTGCAAAATGAGGAATGATTTAATTTC
>OMLF01012896.1:10131-33874 GCA_900302615.1 Holocentrus rufus | reverse complement strand
TCCAATATGTCTCATCTGCAGCTAAATGGCTTGAGATTGTCATTTGATCCCTCCCTCCCTCTCTCTCATTAATCCTCTCTCTCTTTCTCTCCCGCTTTTCATGCACCACGCACCGCCACACACACACACACACACAAACTCACACACACATGCGTGCACGCACACACATATGAATAGCAGCATAATTAACAGTGAGCGGTTGAAGACAAGTAGTCATACCCTCATTACAGGGCAACTCCGTTGTTCAGAAGGAGACACACACACGCGCACGCACGCACACACACAGAGTTCGCAAGGGCACAATCTTTGCTCAACAAAGAAAGAAATGAAAGTCTGTGACAAACGGATGGACAGCATCTGTTTCTCGGTGTCAGTCTGCAGCCTTGTGCTAATTGCAAATGCCAGAAGACACAAAACCATGGCAAAGGTCTCTGGCAACTTCTCCTCAGCACTGTTTTTTTTTCCCTTTCTTTCTTCCTTTTTTTTATGCTCCAGGGGTAAACAAGTGAGAGGCCCCAGTAGCTAGAAAAATCACATTATATATGAAGCGCCTCATGCTATTGTTAGAGTGTGTGTGTGTGGGGGTCTGTGTGTGTCTATGTGTGCATGTGTGTGATGAATCCCGACCGCAGGCTTTTTATTCCCCAATCACCACCTAATATGTTTCTGACAGTAGCTGTCATGTTATGGGAGCATACATGGGAAGGCTTGATTTGTGAAAAGGGATACAGCTCAATTTCTGAACTCAAAAACAATGCCCTCAAGAGCCTTTGGTAAGGCTTTGCTAAAGGTCTGCTAATGTTTTTCAAACAAGAGGCATACAAAACACTGTATTTTCTACAGATAAATATAGTGCCAATTTCTCTTTTATCATATCGTAACGCAGGAAGCCCATGATCAAGATGTTGAATTGCAAACTACTCCATAGGCACTTCCACTTCTCTGACAAAAAAAAAGATTCATGTGTGGGAGGCTTGCACATTGAGGAACAAACGAGGAAAGATGAATTCCAGTTACTGTGAAATTGCTAGTCTTCTCCCCTTTTCTCTGTCAGTGCCTGTGGTGAACCATGTTGTCCTGACACGACACCGCAGTGCTAAATTCGCCAACCTCATGCTAATACCAGAACTGTTCACACTGCGTAAGTATACTGTATTTTATGTGTTCGCCGCCTCTCCCCCAAGAGCGATAAGAGATCATCCATGATACCCTCTATGTTCCGTTGCTGTTTAATTTCATGCAAGCCATTTATCAGCCAGATGTTTCCAACGAGTCCTAAGATTAAGTACCTGTGGTAATAAATGAGACTTTATCATTCATGAAAAGATTTGTATGGTGAAAAAAAAAAAATATATATATATATATATAAAAACTGCTGCCTTTGCTCGCCAACGTAGATTAATTGTAGGTCAGAAGAAAAGTCAGTGTAACATGGAGACTGCGTGGAAATGTTTTATTGGGGTCAATCAGAGATGACGAAGTCCAGCAACCGTTGGAGGAGGCCAGCCGTGAGGTCCATTAAAGGTACATGGTAAAATATCAATTTCATCCTGTTCTACTCTCTGAATGGATCTTTGAGTATAAGCGGATACGAATCACATTTGTTACTTAGGGGTCTGCAGCTGCCTCACAAATCTCACTAATGCTGGCGCCGTAATGGAGAATTGTCTTTGCACAAGTTAGCAACCATAAAAAGAGATATACCTGCAATTACTGCTGTGGTTCATTCAGTGATGTTAAAGCTAAAAGTAAATAGTTTGATAAGGTAGATTTGTTTCTGTGTTTAAGGTACTGTGACACAGGAACATGTGTTATCTTTAGCCCTAGCCCTTCTTGTGCAAGTCTTTGCTGCAAAAATTAGGAGTTGTAGTTTGAAAAGGTTAGCTCAGTTAACCTAAACAACCAGACAATTTCAGCTAAGCAAATGGTTTCAATGTTAACAACTGCTAGCTATAAGTAATAAAAGCTGTGCTACATTGGCTAGTTTGCAGTTTAGATGTGTGTACAAGAAGAAAATGATAATTAGGTAATCAGATACTAGCTAGCTGATGAGCTAACACAACCTGAGCACAAAATCAGTCAAGTTTATCAATGGAGATGGATGGATGGATATCTTTTTCCTGGTCAAAAAATCAAGTAAAGTCAACAATTTTTTATGTTAACAACTTAATAATTTTGTGATGGCAAAGTCATTTATTTACAAATGCAATTAGCCATTCTTGCCCAAGAGCTGTGGACTTCCATCATGGCTGCTAGAGGGTGCGTCATCTGAAAGTTATGTGAGTGGACGGAAGCAAAATAGAAAATTGAGAAATTATTAAATCACTTTTTGGCAACAGACTTATGCTGTAAAAAGCCATCCTTCTGGGATCCCCTACTGGATGAGTGCACTAATGCGCTTGCCTCAGCAGCTGCCCATGTACTGTGACAGCATGCATCTAACTCAAGAAATGCTTCACACACTTCAGTCTGCCTCCTTTCCCGTCTATCTCCATTTCACCACCTGAAGCACTAATATAAAGGACTGAAGGACTGATTTTCTTCGCCATAAAGGAATAGGAGAAGAAGCTCTCTTGCAGCTTCTCTGATCTTTACAGCCCTGACCTTTTTTTTGGTTGCCCCTTGTAAAAAAAGATGGTGTCATTGAAATGCAATATCAGTACCTCATGTTGCATCTCAGAGGATACTGGGGACTACAATGCATAGCAGATTTCAACAACATAGCACTTAGAAACAAAAGGGTTGAAATTTGTTCCCTTTGAATTGATCACTTGTGTTGTTTTGACCTTCATAGTCTTTACTGGTGGCGGTTTATAATAGGAACTTGGCCTGGCAGTACATTAATGTAGCAGCCTAGTCCACAAAATACACATGCGGTTGAGTAGAGTAATTGACCCATAATGGAGTGAAGTTGCAAACCTTTGTGACAAGTTGACCTTTGCTCCCCACAGAGCCAAAGGTTATAAACGAATGAATATAAATCTGTGGTCACTAGTCTTTCCAAGCCCATAGAAGCCTCAGGCTAAAGCGTAAAGCTCGGAAAAGCTCCTACAGAAATTTGAGCAGAGGAAATCCTATGATTATATGTGATTTTTTTAGATTATTTCATCATTATTTCACACTCAAACCTCCCATTTTTTCCCAGAGAAAAAAGTTGTTCACTGTTTTCCTTTTCGGCGTTTCCTCATTTGCTCTCGCTTTTGTGTTGTCCTCATCCCACCCCTGCATAATGTAACCCATAATATTATTGGGCTAAGATGTGTGGTGAAATAGACGCGATTCTTTCCGCGCTTAGAGATCAAATTAAATGTCTTCATGGGCTCGCCATGGCTCTGGCAGTCTGCAGATGCTCTCACTGATCTCTCATCACGATGCTTCGGGCAAACCAGGCCATTTTATCATTATGCATTTTATGATTACTGACATGAAAGAGCTTTACCAAGCTCATACCGAGCTGTTCAAAGGTGAGCGGCTCGCAGCTTGACATCAGGAGGTGGGAACGTTATTATAGCTGTGGGCCGGAGCACAACAACCCATAGGAGAAGGTTTAATGACCCTGGTAATATCTGGTAATATGAGGGAATGCCAACAAACCTAGGCAATAACACTGCATTCTATAGATCACAAACATTACAATCTGTGGGTCAATAGACTTTGAGCATTTTTTTTATCTCATTTTTAAATTGCTAGGAAGCGTGGATGGGGTTGTGGAAGATTAAGATAATTTAATAAGATAGAAGTAAACTTTATTGTCCGTACACGGTAGAAAATTGTCTCTGGCCTCAACTTGGATGCAAAACATACTTCAGCCGTCATCATAAAAATTCACTGAAACAATAATAAGCCTATTAAAACAGCAGTCATATATGTTTCTGTGTATTATCATCAACATTACTGCACTTGGCACCACATTTAAAAATATGACACGGATTATATATTAAATGATTTTAGACGGCTTGTACATTTTCAATGTTTAAACATTCAGTACAGCAACTTAAGTGATCCCCACTTGATAGATGCTTGAGAGTATCAGCCATCCCAGCTGTTGGAAGCTACACGGAAACTATTGTACACTAATTATCAAGTCAATCAGCATAGCACTGACTGGAGAGAGCCACAGTCAAACTTGCATGTTACAAGTTGTCAGCCAAGTTAGCTCCGTAATCCTCTCGCCACAGCCACATGTAATTCCATGCCAGCCAATTTGTACAATATTATTGCATTTCACCATGCAGTGTTTTGGGGATGCCTTGATACAATTTCACAGCCCAAACTTCTTAAGTTGAGAGTGAACATAATACAAACCCTTACTGGCAATGGCTCTGGCTCATACATGATAGGACAAGTCAGTGATATTGACAATTTTTCATGCCAAGAAATTACAAGTATTCCTCACAAGAATTTTACTCTTGGCAGAGGAGAAGCTTCTCAAGCAGTATTTAGAGCATGTGAAACTAAACTCTACACTGAAACCCATAGTAATGAAATTATTATGCTTCTGAAGGGAGTGTGACCCACCATACTTTGTCAGTGGTGGAAGAAACTCTGGGATACATTAGGCTTTAAAACAAAATTGAACTTTGGTAGAGTGTTAGATTATAGTTACCTAGACAAGTTATAAGTCCAAATGGTGGCAAAATATCCTCAATTGCTCTGTGCTTCCCTGGGCTGCTAATCCAGAATACCGTATTTGTATGTCTGCATTCACTTCCACAGCATGGCAACCACAGCCCCAAAATAATACTTATAGTACATTAATGAATGAGAACAAAGAGGATTATGACAATATAAGAAGCAACACCTCCCAGTACCCATTTTTGAGGAAATTAAAACGCTCTTTTCTTGTTATTTTCCTATCTGAATTGGAAAGTAGATCCGGCAGGTAGTGACACCAAGTAACTTCCACACAGTAACCTTGCGCCGGGAAGAAACGCCTGATATTACTTTCACAAATCATTGTTATTACAGAAAAAATGGGTACCGGGACTTGTTTTTTAGACTATTTTTTAAGTTCAGTTTTGCTTTAAGATGAACTACCATACTGACCTGAATATAAGACGAGGATTTTTTCCCCATGAATAAATCTGAAAAAGATAGGTTACCATGGTCAAATTGATCAGAGGGTTTGTGAAGTGGTCCTTATAAACTGTTTTTCCAAAAGATGGGTCTTGACAAAGGAGGGGTCGTCCTATAATCAGGGTCATCTTATATTCGGGTCAATACGGTAATTCTGATAATACATCAAATTCATTACAATCATATCTAATATTTAATCGAAGGTCAAAATTGAGTATTGGCAAATCAACATAGTCTAACCTTTGCAGTATATTGAAAGTAGTTGCATTTATTGGATATAAAAAAGGCAGTGGAGACAAAACCCTTCTGAGTAATAGCCTTCAAACCACATTGAGGCATTTGTACATGATGCCAGTGCCCCTGTCCACAAGGGATGAGTGGACATGAATGGTTTGATAAGCACGAAAATGACTGAAACCACATGGCACGGCTCTATCTGTCAACACATCTCAAGCCAGCTGAACCTTAAGGGAGCTACTTGGGCAGAGTCTGAGGCAGCTTTTTCCACCGCTATCAACAGAACAACAAATGAAATTTCCTTTGGAAGATGGGCATCACACACCGCCTCGGCAGGAGTCGCAACACTTGTGGAATCTAGGAAAAGGGACGTTGAGGCTTTCTCACAGCTTGTGGCGGCCCAATAAACTGTCCAAACTCTTAATGTCGGTGCTTCCCGTATTTGGTAGTATTAGACATTACTGTGGGCAAGTCTCAGTCAGGTTTGAAGAAAAAAAATAACAGTGAAACTTTCTGGAAGACACATGCCCCAACACCAACTGGGTGTCCTTTTTATTTTCAATTTTCAATTTTTTTTTTAACAGCAAATAATGAAGCTGCAGAGTTTACTTTTTAAAAAAAAAACAAAAACATAATGCCAATATAGAAATCCTGCCGGCTGCGGCTTTAATCTTCTACTGAGTCGGAAAATCATGTATTTCATTAAGCAAGTGAATAAATTTGCCATTGGAAAGAGACATTATTTTAGTTAACTGGAAACAAAAATAACTCACTGCATTATTAGATGTGTTTCCACTTGTTTTATGGTAACGAAATGGATGTAAACAAGGATGCATGCAAGGAATTAATGTATTGAACAAGATGAAATGACTTGAAGGATTACAGCAACTGATAATGTAATAACAGCCAAATTATGTGATTCATACGTGATATAAATGTCCCTCGAAGCATGTATGCAGCAATTGATTACAATAACAGCTTTTATTACATTTCTGGCCCATTTGTAGTGACATTTTTATTACATTCTGATATGTTATGGCAGAATCTAGTGGTTATTTGTTTGTTTACACCATATTTTTTTCCCCAAATGCACGCTTTCACACAAGTGTTTTTATTTGTATCCATGTTTTTTGGTGAAAAATGGACACATTTCAAAGCAGACACGGTTCACAGTGATGTCAAGCTCTTGAATCTGTGTGATTTGACTTTCCAAATCCATTTGGCACGAAATTACAATACATCTCTACACAATAGCCAACATTGTATTTGGAAAGTATAGCTAATTTATGAGTAATGCTAACATCCTCCCTTTATGCAGGTTGTCCTCAGAGAGCTATAGTACTCATTCTGTTGACAATAGAGATAAAACATTATATAGAGCACCTAGACAAGGCAGTGTAATACAGGGGATATTTAGACTTTGTTTGAATGGTAATCCATGAGCAGGGAGCATTTTCATCCCGCTGATCCCTGCCTCTCTTTATGAACAACATCGACACCATGCATTTATTCCTCTTCATCTCTGCCTGAGCTGAAAGGCGAAGGATGAAGCCGCTTGGACTCCCGGCCGCGGGACGGAGTATGAAAAGAGCAATAACATCAAAACGCCCCTCCGTCCTCCATCAGCTCATCAAACATGCAAAACGTGTTCGTGATCAGCGTTTCGCAGCTTGACACCAGTAGGTAGAGATTACGGTCTTTAGATATGATTAACTTTGCAGCTTTGGACAAGCCAGCAAGCAGTAGGTGGAGATGTAATAAGGCTGTGGATGTGAGTGGAATACCATCCCATCCCAATAGGCTATGACGTTGGTGCCTGATATTTGTTTTGATGGTAGCTTATGCATGCACTCATGATGAATCTTTTCATAATTAGAGGGTTTTTTTTTTCATTGCATTTGTTCTTTTTGATTAATCCACAGATATAAATGATCAACAAATGAACATCTGCAGCTATTTCCTCATAAACATATCACACAGGGGACAAAATAAGGGAAAATAATACCAGGACATAAAAGATGGAAAATGCAGTGTTGTTAATAATATCTGAATATTATAAGCATCTCTTCAACAAACAACTGCAGTTAATAGGATATATATGCATAATACATATATTAGCCCTCTCAGCCTGTCGCTGTGGGTCTGCAGCATTGTTCAAATTATACAATGAGACTGCAGGGAAAAGATGTCAAAAGGTAAGTCCAGATTTTTTTTTTTTTTTTTTTTGGTTAACATAAATTGATGTTTTGGCATGTGGGCCGATTAGCTACTGTGTTCAGTGGGTGGGCCAGCATTGTTCATTCATGATAAATGTGCATTACACGCATGGGTAGCTCTAAACCGATTAAACATGAGTTGAAATGGCCCACCCCATCCCACACACACACACACACACACACAGCAGTTGGAGAGTGCCAGTGAAAAACAAGCCGGAGCGCCGACACGTTAGCCCAAGCGCATCTTGACTTGTTTTGATGTTTGGAGCCATTTCGAATATATTTGTTGCCCATTTCTGACTACGAATACCATCCTGTTCCATTAACGGCTGCCTGTAGCCCTCTTAAATTTTCCCACTGACTGAAACCTGCCTCCTCCAGCTGAGGAGAATCTGTCAGCATGGTGTGAAGGGGTACTTGGGATTCCCTTACAAGTCATTATCAATCTGTTCCATTTTCCTCCGACATGGTTATAGGACACACTTTGGAGTTGGCGAGAGACCTTGGCGCTGTTCTCTCTCTCTTTTTTTTTTCTCCTCTCCCTCTCTCTCTCTCTCTCTCTCTCTCCTCCTCGATGCCTTTCTTCCTCACATATCTATCACATACACACACACTGACATTTGTGATTACAGTGATTACCAGGCGGTGAAATGAAGTCATATTTTTGTTTCCAAATAACAGATTGTCAAAGCAACAAATGAATCTGCTCCCACCAGCGATGCGAATAGACATATTATTTTCAAATTTCAATTTATTTTCTTGTGAAGGCTGTTGTCTTGTGGGGCTGCCACTCACACAATTGTTTTTCTCGATATTGTTAGCAATCAGGCAGTGAGACGTCGGTGCAGTTTGTCAGGGGGGGCTTGTTTTTCATCTGTCGCTGCCTCGGCTGGAAAACGCGGTTTAAATCACACTTGGATCAACATGTGCTCTGTGTGTGTGTGTGTGTGTGTGAAGGAATGGTGTGAAATGGTTGGGACCCCCGCGGAGCGCCGGGATCTCTCCTGCCGCCTAGGTTCAGGACCTACATCGAATCGTTTCTGGTCTTTAACCCGCCGCTGAAACAACAACCGACGTGACAAAATGAAGCAGTTATTTGTCTTCTTATTTATTCATGAACCCATTTCTTCAGTCATGTTTACGCGACCCATTATATGACTCACCCCTTCGCTCTCAGGGTTAAATGTCCCATTAACATCAAATTGTTTAATATGGAATAAACAGTATGAAATATAGCTGACATTTAATGACCCATTTTGCAAGCTAGTTTTCATACGGGCCTGTTGTGTAAGTGTAAAGACAGAACTGAGTCACCACAGACAAAATCATTCTCACAGAGGCAAAGTTAAAACCATTATCAAGGCCATTAATAAGGTTCTCTGCTATTGACAGATAAAATACACTCCAAATAGGCACTGTGCTCATAGAATAGAATAGAATAGAAAAGAATAGAGATAGACAGAACATAACATAATAGACTAGACTGGACTAGAGTAGTGGAGAATAGAATAGAATTGACTACAGAGAGATAGAACATAATGAAATAGACTAAAACAGAATAGGACACAGTAGAATAGAACATAACTGAACAGAATAGAATAAAATAGAGACAGACAGAACATAACAGAATAGAACAGAATACAAAGACAGAACATGACAAAATAGACAAAATAGAATAGGATAAAATAGAACAGAGCAGAGTAGAGTAGAACAGAACAGAATGAAAAAATATGAGTAGAGATGACAGATAGAACACAACATAATAGAATAAAGAGAGACAGAACAGTTGACAAAATAGAATAAGAAAGAATAAAACAGAATAGGGTAAAGCAGAGCAGAAGAGAATAGAACCAAATTAGGAACCAGAATAGGAAAAAATTAGAAAAGAATGGAAAAGACGAGACTAAAACAGAATAAAATAGAAAAGAACATATAGAACATAAGCGTATAGGCTGGACTACACCAGACTAGAAAAGAATACAACAGAACAGACACTCTGTCCTCTTTCCAGGCAAACTCGTGTGCAGTGGTGCCTCCAACAAAGCAAAATGTTGTATCATCACTGTCAAGCTAATGATTAAAAATGGATCTACGCTCGTTACAGTTTCAGGCATTTCTCTGTCAGCAACGGCGCTGTCACAGAATAGTAATAATAGAACTGTGGAACCAGTGACAGTTACCAAGGCAAAACAATTTCTCTTCGGCTGAGATGCAACACAGAACAAACAATTGATTTTTTACTGTGACTTATACTTTATTCATTGCGGGGATGTGGAGCTGCCAAACGACAGGCTAACTCATATTATTCCAAAATCCTCCAACAAAACGATAAGAAAATCCCCTACCCAGAACCACGGCCCACTCTGATAACGTCTCATCCAAAGCGATTTTACCCCAAAAGCAGGTAAAAATGCAATACTTTTTAAAACCCTCAGGAGCAAATGTATAGGTTGTTTTCCCTCAGCAAACGTTCCCTTTTTTTTATTCCGGCTTTTTCCGTTTTCAGTGTCACACAATCATAGCAAAAAAAAAAAAAAAAAATGCATCATGCGCATGGATTTGTTTTGCCACTTTTCAGTTTCAATATATCCACTGTGTCCGCAATTGCACTTTTTTTTTTTTTTTTTGTCAGTAGCAAATTCATTTTTTCCCTCCCAAACAAGCTGACTTGAGCCGGATATAAATGGGTGATGAGGATGTTTCCATCCAAACTAAACTCTTTGGCAGTGACCCTTGTGGGAAAAGTTTCTGGAGGAGCTTAGCAAAAGAATTCAACAATCCAAATAAAAAAAAATAAAAAAAATCTTGGTTCTGGACATGATGTGAGTATAAACATCATAACAATGACTGTATTTTCTGATATATAAAAAGGTCCAGGCACCTTTTTGACACAATGAAATGAGCAAGGCTGATTAGCTTCACTTCAACCAAGGTACAACTTATTAAAAATGCAAAAATACGATAAAAATAAATAAAAGAATGAAAAATCCTTGTTATTACAATATTGTCATATCCTTAAATGAAAGACGGGGGAACAAACGCTCTTTGCCGTTTCTACCACACTGTTCCCACTGAAAACAAACCGAGCCAAACCCGACTGATGAAAAGAACGGGCTTTTATCATGCGTGTGTCATCAAGCTGATAGGCATTTTAAACCATCTGTCCTCCAGCTCAGGGCCTCTCAAACGTTTCTCCCTGCCTCAGACCCCCACACAGACCCATATTAGACCACAGACTTCCATTTGTTAGGGACTCACAAAAGGGAAAGCTGTTGTTGTTGCTGATTTAGTATTGAACTGAGATAACAGCGGCGAGAGTGAGGATTCTGATAAGAATAGCCATTCTTATACATTTTCCAGCTGGGATCATTTCTAGCGAATTAAATTCTAGCCACACTAATATATTCCTTATTTTCCCTCTCTTTGAAATTAGCAGAGGATTTAAAGAGGTAAAACTTCACTTCTTGCACATTTTCATGTATATTACCTTAAATAAGCAGAATAAGCCATATATTGTTATTTCATGGGCATCGCGGTGGCTTAGTGTTTAGCACTGTTGCCTCGCGGCAAGAAAGTCCTGGTCTCAATTCCCGATTCTTTCTGGGTTTGCACGTAATCCCCGTGTTCGCCTGGGTCTCCAAACACCTGCAACTCAGCATGACTAGAGGCTTTAAATTGCCCATAGGTGTGAATGTGATTGGGAGTAATTATCTGTCAGTGTTACCCCTGTGGCAGGCTGGACCGATCCTGGGTGTTTCCCTGCGTTCTGCCCAATGCATGCTGGGATAGGCTCCAGCGCCCCTGAATGGGGATGAGCAGGTTGACGAGACTGAATGAACGAACGCCGTCTCATGCAGGCAAATTATTTATTATCACGATTGTTTTCGATGTTTATATCACATTACAAGACTTGTTAAATGACTTCGCTGTTACACTCCTTTAATTGCTGATTGCATCCTCTCTTCCCCTCAGAAATGGAGACAACTCAATTGCCTCTCCTGTATGAATGAAAACAGCCTTGATGCAACGTTGCTGTTATGCTTTTCGAAATCAAGCAAGTCAGAATCAAAGTACTGGGAATTCTTCCACCCGGGGAAAGCAAACCTTCCTGCCATGTCTTATTTATGCTAGCTTTGTGTGTGCCCACATCAACTGAGAGGATTACAACTAATTATGAGGAAAACAAATTGGGCGAATAGGGGATACATTATAGTTTTTGGAATAAAACAAGTTCAATCTGACATTTAGAGGAAGCGATAAACAGAACAAGCTCTGTTTTGATTGGTAACTGCGTGATTACAGAAGCTGAAATGGAAATGCATCATATTTGTCACCAGAAAAAGTAGCAGCATTGCTCTGAAGTGCTGCCATCCAAAATTGTGGATGAGTGAAGGAAAACGCCACTGTTCAACACCACAAACTCGCTTTGAAGCAGGAGAGGGTTTCCTGCTGTTCCTGACATGAAGCCTTTCACTGAATAAACTCACAAATTATTAAGCGTGGCTTTCCACGTCGCGATCGAAAAACGACAAGGGCTGTCTTTTGAGAAACGGAGGGACAGCTTGCTTTGTGTGGGTCTACCTTAAATCAGCGGGATTTCGGGAAATCCAGACAGACAAAGAGGCGAGGCGGAATGGGCAGGGCGAGGCGAGATGGGACTCAAAACTGTGACTTTGGGAAGGATAAACCGAGGACAAAGCGAAACAAAGATGCGCCTGAAAACGTTATTTAGAGATTGTTATTGCCCTCTTTGTTCTAACATAATGGAGTGACACAGGCAGGATTGTCATTGTGCAAAGATGATAAATCAAATCCGAGAAGATGTGACTGCATTATGCTACCTTTTCTGAGTAATGGCGCCGGTGCTTAGAGTATAATTGAAGCCTTAAAATGCTCAAGGTTTGATGTATTTCTCTTTGTCTCACATGTTGATGATAGCGGAACAGCCAGTCGCTTAAGCAGCAATTTATTATTGCTGTCAAAACATCCTTCGCCGTTGAAGTCGCATATTTGCATGGATGAATTTTGTGATTTGAACTTTCTTTTGACCTGGAGCATCATTAGTAGTAACTCCAGTTAGGGATAAGGTTGGCTTTCTTTTCTGTTGGCTTTGCAGCAGGCAGAGCTTGTTTACTGCAAGGTGAGAAGAAAATATCACTGAGTCCAACAATGCCCTTCGCCATATGCTTTTTTTCCCTTCCCTGTTCTTCAATTATATATTGCCCTCCACTGAATCATACATGCCATTGTGCTGCAGGGTATTGGTACAGGTACATGCATTGGGTTGTTATTGGCTGCCTTTCCCATACGGTTGTGCTCACTATGCCATGTAGTAGCCATCAGTGGGCTCTCGTCCATGGTCACAATCAGATGTAATCAGGTGAACTAGGCCAGAGACATTGGGAATATAAGAAGGAGACTGTGCGCTCCGTCAGTTTACAATGGGAAATTTAAAAACATAAAAATGGCGGCATGCCAGTCACTATCAGCCAATCACGCGCTCACATTTTGCAAAGCCACACAGCTTTGATGTTTATGACAGATCCAACGGACAACAGCTACAAGTCCATACAGTTACCTTTACAGCTCAATTTTGTGCCTGACATGACTGTTTACAGTTACCATGGCAACGACACAGGCTGCCCTATGTTATCTTGCTGTGGACAGCACTTGTGCACAAGACAAAGTGAGTTCATAACAGTGTTTTTCTGTAGCATTAATGTCCTTCAGAACAAATTTTATTACTCCATGTTTACAGTTTAACAGTATGTGCCTAAATATGGAAAGCAAATAACAACAAATATGCCAGAATGGTAGATTTTGGCAGCTCCCCATTCAAAGAGAGAGGTTGTGATCCTACAGCCCAGGGGCATTTCAAAGATGGTGCAAGAGTATACAGTTTCCTTCTTACATTCAAAATGTCTCTGAGTGGGTCAAAGTCAAACTGTTGGCCCACTGGTTTCAGCTGGGCTTTAGGTTTGGGGGGCTTTCATTGTGCTATAAACATGAGAGATCAACTGAAAAATGTTGACCTTACCTTTCATGATTTATCTTGTGCTTTATTTAACATTTCTTTCAGGCAGAGTTAATCTCATTGGTTGAGTTAAACCTCAAAACCACAGCTTTGGGAGTGCGAGCCACCAAACTTCAATAGCAAAGGAACTCATGTCAAAGTATAAATAATAACACAAATGGCAATGACTTTTTTTTTTCCATTCATTCACTCATGTCCATAATGATCTTGGATGGTCAGAGGGCTAGTTAACTGGTGTACCTAAATAGCTACAGACTCTCATGGATTATGTGAACTTGGAATTTCAGCTAGGCTAACTAGCTAAACTAGATTTCTTCTTCTTCTTCTTCTTCTTCTTCTTCTTCTTCTTCTTCTTCTGCTTCTGCTTCTGCTTCTGCTTCTGCTCATCTATTGTGGTTTGAAGGTGTGATATGCAAAACCAGGGATTGATTGAGAAAAGGACCATGAGTCCAAAGGGTCCTCACTTCAAAGCAATTTTACATAGCACACCTTTAACTCAACCAGTAAGATCATTTCTATAAATATATGTATCAAAAATAGCTTCAATTTCCATGTCTGGATACAAACCAGGGATATGTTGTAGGGCTCAAGGTGCCAGGATACATTCAGCACCTAACTGCTCAAAGCCCTCAACACACAGCAGCCTTGCTGTTGGCAAGTGGCTACAGAGGAGAGGCTACGACCAGACTTTTTTGTAGCGAGGTTAAATCTGCCTGGCATGTGTTTCATGGCTGAATCTTAATTTTGTCTGACATGTGACACGATGAGGTCAAGGATGTTAATGGAAGATGTACAAACATTTAAGATCCTTACTAACCCATGAAATGAATTAATTTGTTTCTGATTAGCTGCGATCACTGATAGCTCTGCTTTGCAATCAGAGGAGAAACAACATGGCGACACTCCTTTAAGTTGGACTTTTATGGCTATACCTTTCAACAGTGTACATCAACGAGAAGGATTTGATTTCCCAGATTCAGGTTCCAACATTACTATTTCTATTTGCCAAATGCATCATCTCGCACAATATACACTTGAGATGAATTATTATGAACACATGAGGGTGACTTTGAACTTCAGCTCATTTGACTATGGAATTCATTTTCATCATCCAGGTAAGTAAATATGGGATGGTACATGTATTTTAAATGTATTATTTAAAACAGTTGTCATGGAAACGGTAAACATCAACTGTTCTGTATAGGTTCTATAGGTTCTGGTTCTGTATACATGCACAATTGCAAAATCAATTTTCAAAATCATATCTATTCACTGTTCATAATAATAACAATAATAACAATAATAATAGTAATGATTGCCATGCCAATTAAAAATAATCTCTTTTTCCACACATTCACACTAACAACCCCGACAATAACCTCTTCACACTAACAAGGTTAACAAGCCACAAGCTAAATGTGAATGTTGACCTTTGTATTCTGAGTTATTGATGTGTCTTTTTGTTTTTTTGTTCCTGTAGTGTACTTTATAGAGTTTACCTGTGCCTCCTCCACTGACACCGTCTTTTTCTGTATTCTGGCCCCGTCAGTTCATCTGGCACATAATGTGTTTGTCAGGCATGGAGGCCCCCAAGCTCGGCTAGGCTGAACTCCAGCTATACATCTTTCTTTCATTACTTTGTCATAGGGATCCAGTGGCCTCCAACACTGGCCATTAATCCTACGCCAGGTCCCCACCTCCGAGTGCCACGCTGTTTGCAAGTTGAGCTCTGCCGTTTGGCCGAGGGAGGTTCACTGTATAGAGGAGAGAGTTACATCGCCTGGAGCCCCATGAATGACTCCCCTGCACTTTCTCTCATATTTACTGGTTAACCATGTGACTAGTTGATTTTTTTGAAAACGATGCAGCTCTCTTCCAGGCTGCTTTCCTGAACTGGCCGTTGCCTGAGCTGATGCCATTACAACCCTCAGCCAAGACCGTCCCCGATCAATCAACATAGTGACTTGTTTACCTCATGTGGGTAAATGTAGATAGACTAATGAAGTCCAGCACACAAATTGTTGAGGCAAATCAAAGTGCTCAACACCTGAATGCTTGAACCGCCTCCTCAAAGCAAAACCCCGGCCAGTCAAATGAAACCGCAAATTCAAACGGTCATGTGGTCGATGAGTGAATATGAGCAAAAATGGAAATGAGCCATTCCAGGAGCTGGCTCCAGACTCGGAGGTTCGCCCCTATAAAGGATGCAAACAGGAGGTACACTGCTGTCAGCAGCGCTGTCTGTGTTAATGCATCCTGTTTTCACAGAGAAAGATACACCCAGTGACAAATTGCGCGCGTAATAGCCCTCTTGCAACAGCATGCACGTTTCATGTTAATTTGCAATATCCATCACTGGATCAGACATGTCTTTTGTTAGGTGGGTACACTCAAGGCTGCTTTTCCAGAGTCACTGTCTCCTTCCTGGTGCAGATCTGCAATTTTTCAGCAACCAAATGTCTCCGTAAAAAGGCCTGCCACCACTTTGGAGTGATTATTGCTCCCAGACCTGTGTGCTGAACTGTTGTTATAGGTGAGTATCATGTAAAAGCTTTGAGAAAGAGATAACTGAGCTTAATCCAGGTGAATAGACCACACTAGTTGAATGAGGCGTGACAGCCACACCACATGGTGTTTTCATTAAAGGGGCTTTACGTGATCTATGACCTTTAATGACCTTTATTGGCAACCAGGAGGAATCGCAGCAGCATCAATAGAAACTTATCTTCTCCTGAACTAGTCTCTAGGACAAGCTCAACCTTGTTAATACCGTTTAGCTAAAGTGGCCTCTAATTGACACCAAAAATAAAGTCACACTTGCACAACTGAGATGAGTAAGCCTGCTAATTAGTGCCGAGGCCCAACAGAATCATCGAGTAAAGACGTAATATATCACCATGCAAAACTACTGCACAGTGCTGCTCTGTCTTCTGCTGTTTTTGGCTTGAGAATGAGGCTTTTTAGCATTTTTTTTTGTAGCTGAAATTTATTGCAGCGTCGGTGGCTTGCTTGTAGCCATGTCCTCCATTGTTGAAGCAGTTGCAAACGCGAGGCAATGTGAGGGGGCGGCAGTGTCTTTTTTGTTCCAAAAGAGAGTGCAGGCTGAAAAGTAAGTTTTGAAATGAAGAAATCTCAGCAGTGAGTGAAGTAATCCCTAGGGCAGTGATATTGATTGATAGTCCCATCAACTCCAGTAGTGGCAGTAGCACCAAAATCTTACTTATTGCACCTTCAGAATTACCATACTGATATACTATTCATGTCACGCAAGGACAACTTAAGGTAGATCCAATTGCTCAATTAGTTATTCAGGCTTATATATTTATATAATAAGGTTTAGCTATGATTATCTAATGCCAACATTTGCTGCGTGATGAATGCTACTTTGCAAATTGAGCATAAACATGAAGATAACATTGAACTCAAGGTGCCAGCTGTATCTGCTTGATCTGTATGTATGAACAGTTCAGTACATGAATAATTACATTGTGAAGTCAGCCGTACCTACTCTGTCCTGTGTAATGTGATGGGTAAAGCATTAACATTGTCTTCCAAAAAAATGAATAATTCATGATTTAGCAGCACATATCCATTAAATGCTTGTTACCATTACTTGACACTAATAAATGTACATTATGATTGGGTCTGATGGCTGGAATCACAAAACAGAGAGGCATCGGTGGGAGGGGAAAAGGGAAAGAGGCAGAAACCTCCAAGTGACATACAGTACATCTGACTGTTGGTGTTGATGCAGGGCGCTTGCATGATAACATTAGCGGTCTAATTGCTTTTAGAAAATGATAATTATGCTGGGTAAATTAGACCGTAGTCTGTGCTGGCCAGTCGCCAGGCATAGTGCATGAACAAAGGTCAGAATTAAAGTGATTTATCAGATTATTTCCTGAAATGTTTTGCAACCAACTGTACAATCTGAATATTTAATGGCCTTGATTACATGGCATAACATAATGAAACATTGATTCTCAGCTAGTTGATTTACTCACTCACTGGGAGTGATTGCCTCTAGAGATCATTTGTACATAAGTGGGAACAAATATATTCTATCCTCAGAGAGGGAGGTGAGTTGCATTATTGAGCATTGGGATTATCTTTGTTTACCGCATTGCTACCCTTAATCTCCCTTTATCCGGAATCCCCACCCTGAGTATGACAAATTTATTTATAATTTGGTTAATTTGTGTTAAGACGTGTGTGTACAAAGCGGCTCGATTTGCTTCAACGCCCTTCACTTTCCTCCGCAGCAAAAACAACGAGGAACACTCCTCACTCATCTGTTGTGTTCCCATGCATACCAATAGGCTCAAATCGATGGCATCTTTTAATTGAAAATAGATGGAGGCGTTTATATGCAGCCTGATCTACCGCACCTTTCGCCCTGTCTCCCTCACGCAGCGTGATTGCAGATTTGTTATGTGCTCTGTTCAAAATTTTTCGTCTGCTCAAGGAACATATCTGCCAGGCTCATTTCTGGGGGTGAGAACCGTTAATGCTATGAGGAGCTAAGGCCTTAATGTCATTAGTCAAAGAACGAATGTTTAATCATCCCCTCGCTCGGTTATTGATTTGCCATTAGACGGCAACTATTTAAAGAAAACCTTGAATAGGATCCCCAGATTCACCCGACGGCGTCTCTTAATCACCAACGGACGACCTTGGACTTGTTTAGTTGTATCACAACACCACATCACGTATTACAGATTCTTCGCCTCTGCACTTCCCCAGGACTATACATCACTGGGAAATGCCCAGAAGGCTCTCTTGATTGCGCTCCTGAGAGCACATAAGGGATTCATGAGGGAACATAAAATGGTATGTAGAGGAAGACGCTACCAACAGCACAATGAAAACATTGCTCCCAGGTGCACCACTACTATCCGGCTACTTTTTTTTTTTATTCCCCATCCTCTGGAGTAAACCTTTGTGCCTCAGTTAGCACAGAGCAAGGCAGTCACATAATTAGGAGATCAGCTGATTTTTCCTCGTTGGGTTTAAAGCCAAGAACTCATAAAAAGGATAGCAGCGAGCTTTGGTGTTTGTTTGTTACATTGCACCAATGGCATAATGTTATCTGCTAATGGGGGACTCTATTTGCAAGAAACCATTTGAGCTTTAAGCAGCCTTTTTAAAGTGTATAATTCAAAAACAGGAAATAACTGTTTTGAATGGCTTCAAATCCTAGAGGGTGTCATTGGCAATCATGGGCAGGGATCTAATCCTGATGTACACTGCAATTGCAAGTGATGTTAATGCACTGCACTGCACTAAAGTACCTCTGCCCTGCACACACAAACATACTACATGATGTAAAGCAAGCCTATATGGCATGACAGATCGCCTCCAATCCCTTCGCCTAGCAGATGTTTCATTTGTCTTGCACCGTGATACATTGCATGTCAACCGCAGTCCTAACCTAGATGTCTCTGGCGGTGAGCACTTTCTGCATGATTTGTGGAAGCAGTATGAACCGCATTGCATTCTCTTGCCAGGGCGTCGCATTCAGCTCAGTATCATCTGCCTGAATGGCACCCATATGATCAATGCCCATCATTACATCATCATCCGTCCTAGCATGAATGAGCAACAACCGGTGATTCTCAATGCAGTGACATTTCCAGATTAAAAAGAAATACTGTGGTGAGGGCAGCAGCATGACTTGAACATGGATTTCCACATCGTGCCATGAAGCTAAAGAACTCTTCAAAGTAGAAGTCACTCATAGGACAAGGAGGGAGAAAAATGTCTTATGTTTAGATATTGATGAAAGTGTCAGGGATCATAAGACTTGCATGATGTTTATGGCTGAAATCTGCTGTAGGAGGAATAAAAGAGATTGAAGAGGTCCAGATATCCAACCAAATCCCCCAACCGGAACAAAAAATTTAACCTGACCTAACCGAGGCCTGAGAAAACCCAACCTTCAACAGTCAGAACCTCAATAAAACCCAATAAATCTGGAACTTAAGGCTAAAAGTCTGACTTATGGACCCGTATGGAATTTGTGTCTGGTCCGAACCCAGTCCAATCCAACAGGACTACAGGATCTGACAGGGTCCCGTTTAGCTATCTCAGACTGCAATTGGGCGATTCCGAGCCCCAGAAAGAGATACCTGCTTTGAAAATCAGCAGGTTTGACTTTTCTTGATATGGGTTCGGGGTCAGGAAAATGTCCGTGGGACATGTCTTCTTGATCAAGCACCGTGAGATCTCCAACAATTTTCCCACCGCCCGGCCTCCCCTTTCTCTCAGGAAGAACAGGACAGGCACTTTGAAATGTTCTCTTTATCCAGGCAGGAACAAAGGCTGGAGGGCCAGAGGCATGGAGACATCACGTTAGAGAGAGCATCACTGCCAGGAATCGATCCCTGGCCTGCATGAGCCTCAGAGTCAGCTGTCTTTCAGACTGCAGCACAGCACGTCGCCCGTCACAGCAGTGCTTAACATTAATTACTGTGTTTGACATTCTGTATTTTCACTTTTTTTTTTTGTTCATTTGCCATTCATGTTTTCCTTCAGCCCTGCTGCCTCATAAATGATAACTGCTCTGGAAATACATGGAACGATGGCTTGGCCACTTTCCTAAACAGAAGGCAGCCCTGTTGCACTCGGATGACTGTATAAATACAGGTGCACAGAGTAAAACACTGATAGTGAAAACAGTGCTGCATATGGCCAAAAATACAACATGCACTTTTTATATGTGAGGGAAATAAGAAAAATCGCTTTCCTGATTACATAAAATTAAACTACATTGTATATACATCCTTATAACATCTGCTGGTTTCTTGCTTTAAAGCGAGAATTGATCATCTTCCCAAACACAGACTGAACTCCATTGTACTCCATGAATATTTCATCCCTGTTAGTGAATCCTTCGTTCGAGCTGTACTCCCCCTTTACTGCAGAATGGCAGATCGATAGCTTAGTTATGCCTTTGTTTGCGTTCGCTTCCTAAAACATGTTTTATACTAACGATGTGCTTTGATCAACTATACCAGCTGCAGCTTGTAAAGCCCAGCTGAGGCAGCTGGGAAAAGCAAAATAGTGGATTTGCCCCCTCCTCCTCCACACACACACACACACCCACCCACACACACACACACACACACCACCACACATGCACACACCCTCTTTCTCTCTAGTGGAAATAAACTGTTCTTTTTATATCAGGAAACAGCCACACAGCTGGTCCACTGTCACAGCCTGACTGATTTTCCAAGCCATACGATTCGTTATCATTGTGATCAATTATCCGCTTGTTCCCGGGTGACCATCTCTATTCGGCTCACCCTCCAACGCGATGGTAGGTTTCCCGTGCACTGATATAGGAGGAAAACTCATTTAGGAACACCACACATGACTTAATCTTCACGCAAGAAATTCCTCTTGCTGGGTTTTTGCAGAATTTACATAACGTTTTTCAAAAAGGCATTGAACTTGATCACATTTAAACCAATATCCAGATTTGTGGCTTCTGTCAAATCAAGGCCAAGAGGAATCAAATGATTTTTCCTTCCCACAGTGGTCCTGATGCTGTTTTGAGGCCTTTAAAAAAAAAGAAGGTTCTAGACATATGGAACAGAAATCTGTGCGTAACCCAGCTGGAAAACAAGCTGCTCGTCTTAATAGTTAATCATTAAACAAAGCGCGAGTCTTGATCAAACAGTTAAGAGTCAGGCCCAAGAAAATGATGGCATACCCGCAGATTTTTGAAGTCCTCAGTTGGCAGCAGTCAGAGCGACTACCTTTCTAGCTATCTCTGTATCTCTTTGCCCCATTTTCCACGTTGCACAACACTGGTAAGCAGATTATCTTTGATACTGAAAAACTGACTTTGTGGGGATACACAAAACATATGGTGGAATATGAAATAAATCTCAAATGGATCAGAAAAGTGAAAAATAGAAATGACTCTATAGGAACGCTTCTTATGCAATTTGGTGTTGTGCACCAGCGCTATTAGACCGTATTACAGCAATAAGGACTAAATTAATCTAGGATTAGTGGTAATCAAAGTAAATCTAGGTTTAAAACGACTAAATCTGGGTTTTAAAAAATCCAATCTTTGTTGCAATATTTTAATAAATCTTCAATTAGGAACATAATCTATTGTTAATTTATCTGCCATATTGCATTATATGTGATCTAACAAAACATAAACCATTTCTGGGGACAGGACAGAGAAGTTGGCAATACCGTATTGCCACAGCATGTACACCTTTATTGGTAACAATTTCAATTATTGAAAATGTATTTTGCAACCATGCTGACAGCCTCTGTGCACTGGCCAACTTCAATAATGTTGAGCCAAAGAAGTAGCAATTTATCTCATTTTAAGAAAACCGTTTTTAACGGTTTTGATTAAATGAATAAATAAATAAAGTAATGAATCAAAAATAGCTCCGTAGGTCTGTTAAATTCCTGTGAGGAACTCTTTCAATTTGCTTCATGCTGCCTGATGTCTTAAATCACATCAAATTCAATCTCTAAATTACATTTAATTCTGAGTTGAAAGAAATGGAGGAATAAAGCTAATCTGGGTTCACTGATCTAAAAAACCAAGGTTAAAATTAGGATTTAAATTTAACCTAGGTCATGTTAAAACTGGTTTGATGCGGTCGAATTAATAGATAAATTGAATCCATCCTTAGGCTTAATCCTTGTTGGTGCGACCCAACTTAACAAGGATGTAAATTGAGCTTCCTTTAATAAACTCAGGTTGACTTCTGTTATTGCTAATGACAGCTATTGAGATGTGGAAACTGCTGAGATGAGCCTGGAAGTTTTGATGCTGTCGGGAAGCTGACAATGGGCATTTCAAGGGTGTTCATGCTCACTTACGGTGATTGACATCAGGGAAAATGCTAATGCTGCAGGACACGGTGTACTTGTGGGCGAGAGAGAGAGAGAGAGAGAGAGAGAGAGAGAGAGAGAGAGGGTCAGAGAGAGAGTAGAAAGGATGTGCCGGCTTGTGTGTGTGTGTGTGTGTGTTCAAATGTGTTCCCGTGCGCAATCAGCCCGGCAAGAAAGAAAAGTCCCCTGCCAGAAAGTCGTTCAGGGTGAGACTTCTCATGCAAAAATGTCAACATCACTGAAAATGAAGTTGAGGTAAGTGCGTTAATGGACTCGTTTGGGAACTGCCACTGTGTCAAAAGCAACTTGTTAGACTGAGATCAAGAGAGAAGAGGGCTGATTAATTATTTGCATATATTACATTGGTGTAGGAGCGAAGCCCGGAATGGCGTCTCTTGACATAGGGTGGGTCCGCCGAGGTTCAACCGGCCGTCACATTCCTAATCTAAGGATCACCCTCCATCAGCGCTGCCTTGTTTTCGCTGAGCGTCTCGGAAACGGGAGCGAAACGGGTAATTATTGCGCCCGGCTTAATTCGCCTAATTAATTCGGGGGACTTTTTTTTTTTTGGTCACATTTCGGCTCACCTCGCGGCCCGTCTGCGAGGTGCCTCGAGGTTAAGGCTCGGCGGTAATCTCGCATTCCGTTAGAAAACTTTCAACAATTTACTTTGCTCCAATTATGCCTCTTGAAGGAAATTTTCCAGCGACGCTTCGACACATCGCAGGCACAGTCGGAATGTGAATTTTTTTTTTTTTTTTTTGTCGTCTTTTCCCCCTTTTGTTCTGTCTCATTTAATGCCAGGCTCCCCTGAGAAAAGAAATGATGTGTTTCCTCTTTGAGAGCAGGTGAGACTGAGTGTCAATTAAACTTTCCCTCTTCTTCAAAGGGTGGGAGGTACAAGGGGCAAAATAATTCATTAAGTTTTCCCGCTGTGAAGAATGTCAGCCCGCAAAGCGACTCGGAACATGCTTCCCGCCGAGAACCTCGCGAAGGGGTCATTTCCCGCCTTTCTTTCTCGTTGGGTTATTTTGATTTCTCGACTGTACGCGAGGAAATAATTCCGGCGAGGCGGCGGAGGATTGTAATTAAATTGCACTCTGCATCCGCACCGCTCGGGAGGGATAGTTTAATTTAGCTAAAGGGGGTTTTCTTTCCAAAACGGCTCTCATCCCGAACCCCCCTGAGTGGTTTCTCTTCCATCCCGCTGTGCTGATGACCACCACATGTGCATCTTTTTTTATTTACACTGAAAAAAAAAAAAAAAACACACAGCCCCGCTTTGATGTGGATTTATTCCAATTTCGCT
>OMLF01012896.1:0-10111 GCA_900302615.1 Holocentrus rufus | reverse complement strand
TCATTTTTTTTTTTTATAAAAAAAAAAAAAAAAAAAAAAAAAAAAAAAAAAACACACAGCCCCGCTTTGATGTGGATTTATTCCAATTTCGCTCCGCAGGAGATTTTTATGGGAAATCTATACCTTCTGTATGTTCATATATTTTGTTTTTTTTTACCTTCCTCCCCTCAGCAGAGTCAGTTTAATTTCAGCCACAGGCCTGGCAGCCATTTATTTGAATGGAGGACCGCAAAGGCAGAGACAGCCAATGACACTTCAATGATAGGCCTCTGATAGCTGTCATATCTGGAGCGCATTCACAACCAGGTGTGGTGATTGATTCATAGTTGGCGCTAAACAAATTACTTCACCCTGTCGATACGGGGGAGAGAAGACGAACGGGGCGTCGGCGTGACACGGGAAAAGTCTATATTTCCGTGACTCGGCCCGTGACCTTTCCCCAAGTCGCGGGGAAAGAGTTTGGCGCGCCGATTCCGCGCCTGCGCCGTCCTCAGCCAGGGTCTCTGCTGAATAATCCCCTATCTGAGGTAATTGCAGTCTGTGTCTCTGTTCCGGCAGTACATTTGTCAAGATCTGCATTAGTTGGCACCGTAACAATGGCATAAGTGGCCTCAAGTGCCTTTTATATTTCAGTGCCCTTGAGTCTAAATTGAATTATCCGTGAAAATTGCATTGTCTCCAGAGAACAGCGGGTGACAAACCAGTGGGCTTGACAGAGGAAATGTGTACCGGACATAGGTTGAATATGCTGTTTGATAATGCACATGCAGGTTGTTCTCACTTAGCTATGACCAAAACGTGATCCTGACCAAAGTTATTTGAAGCTTTTTATGCAACAAACAGGGGAAAAGGGTAAGTCCAATTGATGGTATGAACATTTTAATGGAAGAATATAATCTAAGCATGATTCAGTGCAGAGTTTGACACTTTTATGACCTGTACAAAAGTGTAAAGGCTGTTTTATGCTTGTAAGATGTGTCTGTTGACAGCGTCTGATGACCAAAATGATGTCAGAGAGACGGAAAAAAGTTATGCTGTTATTTGTAAGGTCACAGACGCTGTCGTTGGTTGTCTTGTATTTTCATTGGCTGGATGCACCGGGAGTTCTGTCGTCGTCATGGGGATGGAAACAGCGATCCGACTGATTTTCTGATCAAAGGTGATATTAGTAAAGCATTAAATATACAGGCTAATAAATAAATAATGGGTGGGTTTGAGGAGAGACAGGTGAGGTGACTCATCACGGAAGGACTTCAAGGCCCAAAAAACACATTCCTCCCTTGTCTGATCTATCAATATCTTCCTGCTCTGCCTCCTCCTCTGCTGTGAAAGCAAATTTCACATCTGCTGCTCCTCTGAACGTATCGTAGTAGCCAGCAGCCATCTTTCCTAAACAGAGACGCGTCCAGTTTGTTACCATGGAAACGACAGCTTGCCACACAGAAAGTGTTGACACTTCCTTGAAGCCCAAATGAATCTCTGCCTGACACTTTTCTCAAGACACCTGTCGACATGTCTTACAAGCATAGAACAGCCTTAATATATGAACATATGTGGCTCTATAGCAGAGTAATGTCGTATATACACTGACTATATAGGAACTATATGTATACTGTTTTTTCTGCAATTTTTACTGTTTATATTTCTGATAATTTGAATGTATTTTTACT
Source organism: Holocentrus rufus (assembly GCA_900302615.1). Lineage (NCBI taxonomy): Eukaryota > Metazoa > Chordata > Actinopteri > Holocentriformes > Holocentridae > Holocentrus > Holocentrus rufus. The sequence goes on along the minus strand of OMLF01012896.1, from coordinate 8,441 downwards.
ATATCTTCTATAGTTTTATCCTGCAAAGCACTATGCATTGCTTTTTATTTTTACTGTAAAGCACTCTGAATTACATTTGTGTATGAAATATGCTCTATAAATAAAGTTGCCTTGCCTATATTGTATGTATAATTTATATTTGTGCACCCATACCTGCTCAACATACAAGACAGTGGCAGCTGGTGACTCTAAAAAGTGACTTGTGTATTTGTGATATATGTTAGACATTTATGTCCATAGATAAAAATGTGTCGCACATGTTCCATAGATGGGCATTTAATAAGGACATATATGACATATATAGAAATCCCCTCTATGTACATTAATAACACTTCTGATGGATTTCTAGGTGTTTGAGCAGAGACAAACTTGAGCTGCGGCTGTTCACTTGTGGCTAGTTAGCAACATATTTCCAGTCAATGCAGCGATGTGACACTGGGCTTCTCCTCTCTGGGAATCTGACGGCACTATATAAGTTGCCAGGCTTATACTGATGATATTTTGCGTGTCAAATGTATTCTCAGCCATGAGAGCATTTAGCATTCATGGCATTCCAGGTGCTCGGCGGTGTAGTGAGCCGACGCTGCGGGTGCCATACCGTGCATGTGTCTGAATGCTGCCGCTAATGCATTTATCTTGTCCGGTGTATACGATGCACAGTGTGTTATGCGGAGGAATCGTTTTCTAGTCCACTGCACCCACTTCTGCATTGTATGTTATGCAGTGATATCACAAGTGTACACATGTGAGGCCTGGGTATAATATGGGGGGCGCACAGCGGGTGTTTGTGCATGGGAGGAGGAGTGTCGATGCAGGGGGCAAATTCTGAGGGAAAATAAAGTTCAACCACACACACATGCATAAAACAACAGAGTGCACACCATGCATCGTCTGACGTAGGGGCTGTAATGACGGAATGTGTGCTGAACATGAAAAGCGAGACTCGAATGCATCGTGGCCCAGTGTTTCCAGTGACTTGCACCTCTCCACTCCATTTACCATCTTCCTTCACCATGGTGTGCTATCCCCAGTGAAAAAACAGTATATCTTAATACACTTAATTTAAGTATACTCCGTGTACTTGTACAAACACTAAAGGTTAATATACTCAAAGTGCATTACTTTAGATATATATTTTTTTATACTTAATATATTTAAGTTGCAATTAAACAGTATTTAATATGTAGGCTGCTTAAGATGTGCTGAGTGCACTTTACTGTACTCTTTTGGGACTCCTTAAATTGTAATATAATATACTTAACTATAATCGTCAAATCATTGATCATGTCAAATTATATTTTTAATTATCTTGCAGTGTAAAGAAAACACAATAAATTTGAAATACAATAGAAGCTTTAATGGTCTCACTTCATAATACTGTATTTAAGTGTACTTATGTGCAGCACACTCTACTGTAAAATGATTTAAGTGTGCTTAAATGTATTGAAGTATAGTTTGAGACAGTACATTTAAACACTAAATACATACACTTTTTTGTATTTAAATTTAGTATATAAGGTATTAGTGTGCTTTAAATGCAGTTATTACTGTTACAATTAAGTGTATTTCATTTTTACTGGGGATCACAAAATAATGTGGCATTGCTGCATCTTGGCAAGACCCAGGTCTGAGCATAGGCCAAGGACTCTCAGTGATCAGGTATCAAGAACTGAAGAAGTCCCAATTACACAAAGAGAGGCAAATCAAAGAAGATACTCATAATGTGAAGAGTGCTGGTCAGGTAGTGGAAGGTGTTCATCTCTATACAAAAGCCACACTTAGCATTATAATGGTGATTATACGCTCCATCATATGATTTCCATGTGATGAGCAAAATTACCCAGGGCTGCTCCCTTGCTGGGTTTTCTTATTTTTCTTGAATAGAAGCATTCATGTACCTAGAGTAGTCATTCAGCAGCCTGTAAGTGTCAATTTGTCAGTCTGAAATCATCTGAAATGCTTCAATATAGAATTCTGAGATGTCTAGGATAAGCGAGTCTATGTAAATTTAATGCATGGAAATTGTACATACATATTAATTAGCACTCTCTTTTGGAAGAGCTTAATCCATTAAAATCGCATAGGGTCCCATTAAAAAAAACAGAGTTTTGTCATTTTCTTGTGTCACTGCTGCATGCTGGAAATCTTCACTCTTAGAGTATAATACTAAAAAATTGTACAGAGCGAATGGGTGCAGAAAGCCAATGGAAAGGTCACTGCAAATTGCTGGAAAATATCACTTCCAGCTTTTTAATGCATTCCAATTTGCAGCTAATGGCTTTTGGTCACTCCTTGAATGTCATTTTTTTTTTTTCCCCCCATACGAAAATAAAAACACAATGTTGCACGTTGGGGTTCGTATTTTTTAAACCTCGCATTTTGTTGGGGATTTTTCAGCGGTGAGTGCGAGCCCGCCACCTTTGCAGCAATCGCTTTCATTGAAGTCTGCTTCTTCAGCGCTAGGGTGAAAAACAGATACGATTCCCGAGCAGGCAACTTGATTATGCCAGTCACAAATGCAATTTTGCCTTCATGTTTATTTACTCTCAGGTTGGTCAACGTTTTGATTAAGTTTCCTGAGCAATGAGCACATCTGAGGGTACGTTTAATATTGTTGCAGCCAGCATGGTCCCTACTTCAAACCAGCCATTTCTTTTTATGTTGTTGGACAAGCAATAACAGTTTATAATAGCGTACTTAAGAGTCCTGTTCTTTCAACAAGTACCTCCGTGATGACCCTACAATTACAATTCGCCTTGCTTATGAGCACCTTCCAAATGCCAACTTAGTCCGAGGCCTTTGCTGATTAAAAAAGTGGATTTGTTTACCCAGACAAGCGAAATGTAATTTCCCTTCAGATGATAACGTGCGATCCATTACTGATGTAGATTTCCAACAAGTCATTTTCATTAAAGTCACAATCTATGATCTCAAAAGTTGTTTCAGGGGAAAACTATCTTTTATCAAATGAGGCGAAAATCAGACTGGCTGAAAACATAATATAAATATATCTGCATAAATTAGATGTCTTGTGTGGCAGGATTTGTGTTGTTTTGTGCTTTAATATGGCAACACCACCGTTCCATTACTGCATGTACAGTACATCAAAACACTGCAAATACCATCTGTGTCAAAGTACTGTACGCTGTGTGTATTTAGCTCTGCTGGGCTGGTACAGTCGACTTGTTTATGAGTAAACTTTTTCTGGGTCAAATATTATTTAATGATGGATTAGCTCTGGAGTCGAAAAAGGGACAGGATTTAAGATTTATGTGACAAAAGCACGTGTCTCCACTAACCACGCTGCAGTGTGACTGGGACCTAAAAGGGTTCAAGAACACGCAACAGTGACCCATTTTGGGGCTAAAAACCACAGTTGAAAGCAACACTGCGCGACCTCCTGTTGAGCTGCAGCCATGACCTGGCTGTGACGCTGACCTGCATTTCCACCCCAGATCGACAAGGAGCAGCTTGTGATCGGTACGGGAGTCGAGTTGCAAAACTTGAAACTTGCTGGAGAAAGGTAATCTATTTGTGCCAGTTCCTTTGCGCCGTAATTATTTCAGCTGAATGCACACAATGATTTGGAGAGTCTGTAGATCCTGTGGTGCGTTCGCATGCTCATGGGAAGCTCGGACATCCGCCAGTACAGCAAGTGCATACTTTGTTGGTTCTGAATTGTAATTCTGATTATTTCCTATTTTTTTGTGAGTTATCATTCATAGCTGACTTGCAAGTGTCAGTAATTCAATTAGGCAATGCAATTACTTAGGTTGTTTTTTTATTTTTTTAATTATAAAATTGTATTAATCATCATAGAAAACACTGATTCTGCAGTGCAAAGATACCCAATGAATAAAAAATAAAATATGTGCAAATAAATACTGATGTATAGGTAAAGTATTAGTTGTTGTTGTTGTTGTTGTTGTATATAGGGTGTAGTTTATTTAGTGTCCTAATATTAATTATTGTTTACTAACCTGTTTTCTAGATGTGAACTTGTTACTGTTGTGTTTACTTATTTGAACAACCTATGAGTAAAATGTATTACTGTTTTACATTGGCTCTGTCCTGACTCACATACACTGTGAAGTAAGTTTTAAATTTATTCAATAGGTCATGCTCTTTTTTTTTTTAAGTACCCCATGTGCCTCATTCTCTCCTTGAGCTCTTGCCCCTTCAAAAGTCTCTGCATGGGCCTGCTGTGACATGCTGTTAAAGCAAATGTCTTGCTATGTAAAATAACTAAGTTATGCACCGTAATCAAGCATGTCCATCCATCCAGGTTGGGTTAGCGGGTTTCACTGAAGTCCAACTTCATCGCCTTTGATTAACAGCAGGCGCTAAGTGAAATCACCTTAAACGCACCATGTACAGCTAACAGCTTTTTTATTTAATTCCTCCACGGGGGTGGGCTCCATGGGCACCTTAATGCAATCAGCCCTGTGCTTCTGCTGCACAGTGGAACCTTTGCCACAAGATAATCCCTCTTGTGTGTGATTCTCCAACTGTCACTATAGTGATGGCAATTACAGGCCCGGGGGTGCCAGGCAGGTGGCCTTTGAGTTTTAAATCAGGCAGGCGGTCTATAGGGGCCATTTAACTTAGCATACCTGACTTTTTTGTGAGAAACACTTTGAAAAAAAAAATGATCAAAAATATGGTGTGAGTATAAACACGTGCTACCGCTGGCCTTGGACTGAATCTCAACAGAGCTTCCTCTGCTGTCCTCCATGCTCTTTTTCTCCATTTCCTACTGTATTGCATATTAAATAAAATACCAATGGGGGCTGAACTGCTAACTCTGCTTCTTAGGAAATAAATGCACACAAACCTATACACATGAAGCAGTTATTGCCAGGTTGAACTGAATTACTAAGCATTTTGGAAAAGCCAGGCAAAACAAAACAGAACCCTCTAAAAGAAAAAAAAAAACTTTTTGATCTGCTCTGAAAGCTTTCATACGTGATGTCTGGACAGGATGAGTTTTATTCAAGTAGTGAAGGCGTGAGATAAAGGTCATTTTTGATTTTCCATGGCATAATTCAGGAATTTTAGTCATTTTCAGAGCATTATTTGTGACTATGTGGGAGGAATCGTTGCAGGGCAAATGGTCTTCTTCTCAGTGCAAACTCCCACGTTTCCTATCAGTTCTTTTACCCACCAGGTCGACAGCCTGCGTTTGATACAGAACACCAAGGCTTTGTGTGAACACTTTTGTCTTTCAGTCATAATTCCCATTCCTTCTCTCCCTGTGAATCTCTTATCTCTCTTTATTGTCACACATTTTGTACTTTTGTTTGAGAATTGCCATACAAAACGATTATTAACCCCTTGACCTTTGATTTTCCCTTAAAATTCCCTTAAGTAGCTTTAAAGTTAGATTTTTTTCCATATTGTATATCAATGTCACAGCCATATTCTGAATCTGCTGTTTGCAGCTTCACTGAAGCTACATCACACTTATATTGAGTAAAATATCCAAACCCAAGATGCCACTGTTTTATGGCTGCAGCATTACATCAAATAGAAAATATCTACATGTCTTGTGCATCATTTTATACACATTTCAATTCAGCAGGACAGATTTGGGATCTTTGGAAACCTTGGGATCTCCACTAGAATTTAAAATAAAGTTCTGTGGATTTGAACAAAACTCGGCTGCACATAAAAGATGAACCCACCACTGGAACTAAAACAGCTGAGGAGGCTTCAATGGCATCAGGAAATCTTGTATCTCAAAGACCTGAATGAAGGTCATTCATTTAACAGGTATTTAAAATGCATTTTATTTTTGAATTGTCTGCTTTATATATTCTGTGGCTTTTAAATCTAACAGTGAACTCTGAAAGTACTTTAGGGGAAATTTAAGCAAGTATTTTAATTTAATTGAAATAATTAAATTATGATCATAATTCAAAGCGCAAAAATTAGGACAATTAGACTCACAAATGTCACTTAAATCGCCCCTTGGCAATTTTAATTATTACAGTTTTAAAAATCTCCCCTTCTCATACTGACCTTGTCAATGAATGTTTAGCCTCGATAAAACTGATAATGTGGGACAACTTCTTTGGGAGGCAGAGGGAAGGAGAGGGTGATAGCAGGAAGCAGGGAGGTGGGGACCGGGTGAGGCTGGGAGGGAGGAGGGGTGAGGCTGGAGGTGAGGCTGGGTGGCTCTGGGAGAAAGAATGGGTCAGTCATGGGTGAGGCTGGACGACTCTGGGTGAAGCAGGAAGGGAGACGGGTGAGGCTGGGTGAGGCTGAAGGTGACCAGAGGTGTGGTTGGGAATGAAATGGAGAAGGCCATATGGTCCTACTGTGAGCAGCCGGTCCTGGCCAACACACTCTTAAAAAAATAAAAAATAAAAAGGTTTGTCAGAAGCTCGGTTCATTTGATACTCGATGAGCACCAAGGGAGAAATTCATCTTTTTAGCAATTTGCCTTCCACAGGAAGGTCAAAGGTCATGGCCAGACACACGACAGCATGTGTCTGTCCCTATATGTCCCTATATAATGGGGATTCAGTGCCGAGCTCAAGGACACTTATCAGGCAAGCAGGCAGATACATGGGGTCATGTGAGGGAATTAAACCTCACACTATTTTGATGAACCTTTTTTTTATTATTTGTAATAATCTCTGATGCAAAACAAACATTTTGCAAGACTCAAATTGTTTTTGCCAGCCTTATTATATAAAAATATTCCTTTAATGTGTTAGATGTTAAATGTGTTCATTAATAATTCGTTTTCATTATTCTGACTTTAAGTGCACGATGACTTTTCAGCAAGGATTTTAGGATAAAAAATGAATATTAAACACTTTTTTGGGTGCAGTTAACTTTTGTTGCACCATGACTAGAAGTCCCATTTTCTTCAGATCTCTCAAACTGAAAAAAAATCTCAAACATCCATTACAAAGCTCTCCAGATGCCTTCCTGTTTTTCAGGAACTACTGTGTAATTGACTGTTGAAACTGTAAACTTGCAAAAAAGGGAGAGCTGTGCTGATAATAGATTTTTGCATGCAGCCAGTTGAGATCATACCATGCATTCCCAAAGGGCTCTTTACAGCACTGAAAAAGGTTTCTGGTACTGGTCACCCCTCCTTTTAAGAGTGTACAGTGATGTGCTATATTGTCGTCCCACTGGATCCCGTTAGCCTGGTGAACTCTGGGTGACACCACAGTTGTCCTCAGGGACGGAGCAGGAGCATGCAGTGCAGATGGATGTGACACCGACAGCATATTGTGTTCAGTATGTTGTCAGATTGTTCATAAAGCTTCAAAGATAATAAGCTAAATGGATTAATCAAGGCATGCATGTGAAAATCTGGTAAATGAAGATAATTATCTGTATTGTATTTTATTCCGTGTTAGGCAACCCAATTCTGTACACCAAATCAAGTCTGTTTTATTTTATTTATATAGTGCCAAATAATAAAAGAAGTTATCTCAGGGCACTTTTCATATAGAGCAGAGGAGAGAGAAAGAGAGAGAAAAGGAGGAAAGAGAACATAGCACAATGCAAGTTCCACATAAAGATGTATAGCCACAGAAAACACAAAACTATGGGAGAGAGAAGATGGCGAGTTAGTAACATGCATTAATTGGATATTAAAGCATACAGATGGAGGAGGATAGAGGAGCTCAGTGCATCATGGGAGGTCCTCTGCCAGTCTAGGCCTATAGGAGCATAACTAGGGGCTGGTCCAAGGCAAGCCTGAGCTGGCCCTAACTTATAAGCTTTATCAAAAGGAAAAGTTTTAAGCCTACTTTTAAACATTGAGAGTGTCTGCCTCCTGGACCCACCGGAGGGTGCTCAGGGCAAAGTACAATAACTTCAGTTTTGTCTGAATTTAATAGCAGAAAATTGCAGGTCATCCAGGTAATTATGTCCTTAAGGCATGCTTTAAGTTTAGCTAGCTGATTCATTCCATCTGGCTTCATTGATAAATATAATTGAGTATCATCTGCATAACAATGAACATTGATGGAATGTTCCCTAATAATATTGCCCAATGGAAGCATATTCAAAATGAATAGTACTGGTCCTAGTACAGAACCTTGTGGAATTCCGTGTCTAACTTTTGTATATATAGAGGATTCATCATTGACATGTACAAACTCCAGAACGATGTACAAACTGAAATAAATAAATTTATAAACATCTGTAAATTTATATTAAGATTGGAGCTGACTGATATGAGCAGGCTTTCAGTACTATGCTCAGCACTACTGATACTACCAGTGCTACTGCTACTACTATTACTTCTACTACTGCTACTACTACTACAGCTACTACTAGAACTACGTGTGATGTACTGTTGACAAAATGTTTATACTGCTTTGGACAAAAAAAATCAAAATGACATCATGTTATGTTTTACAGTGTTACTGCTGCTACTGCAACTGATAATACTATTACAACTACTATAATTA
>OMLF01012894.1:0-18703 GCA_900302615.1 Holocentrus rufus | reverse complement strand
GTGGGACTTGTGTCCTCTGGCAAAAGGAGCCCGTGCAGCCTGCTGGTCCTCTTGATTGACACACGGAGAAGAAGAAGAAACGTGGCTATGGAGGAAGGCATGGCAGGGCGAGGAGATGGTCACACCACGCTCTGGGACTACTTTTCCTCGGCTCCCTGGGCAGAGCGGTGTATTATTCATGCCCCCTGAGGCAGCCCACGCCCCTCCATGCAGGGGGTCAGAGGGACACAGGCAGGGACTCGCACACCACTGATGAATAATCCACCGCTGGCATCATTACATTATTACAGTCACCATCAAGGGCTAGGACAAGGACTTGGCTAATGATTAAAAAGCCTTATCTGTGCAGCAAAGTAATGGGCATTTTACTAGCAAATTCTCCGTATCTGAAAATGAGGTCGTGTGGTGCCACTTTCAGACAGGAAAATATTTGCATCCAGCGCAAGCCACTTCCCCTTGGCAAAGGCATAAGCTTCCCCCCCCCGGTCTCACACCGTGGGCACCATCTCAGCAAAAGTGAGACAGAAGTTCTCATATTGAGCCACCGCGCGCTCGACGCAGCCCCAGAAGAGATCCGATCAAGCCACGTTCGTTTTGGCGGTGCCAGCTCAGACTGGTCTGTGCCTGTCAGCATGTGCGTGATTCACTGCCACGCCATCGCCCAGATTGCCTTGAGGAAGCAACTCATGAGGCTTCAAGTGCTGCTCATATGACGAGGACAGTCAGGGTGATACAGCTGAGTCAACTGTGTCTTCCATTAAGTCGCATCTTAAACCGTCCTGTCAATAATAATTTATCCCCATCTCACTCACATTATTTATTAGCATGTTACATTTATGTGAAGTGGCCCGTCTGAAACAGCAGCTTTTGTGAATAAAACCATTTAGGTTCTCTCAATCTGCCATAATACAAAAAAATTAAAGGTGAAGACAGCAAAATTTAAGCCGATGTTTCTGCCCTTCAGGTTATCATTCGTGTTTTTTCTCTGTGTCTCAGCTTGTTAGCATCATTTTTAAAGCTTGATGTCCTAACAGGCTGGTGTGTGGGGTCCTTTAACCTTGATGGTGTTTCCCGCTCTGTCTCTCCCACTTATCAGTCACATGCATGCAGACCCGTGTGAGACCTAATACCTGTAGTATGTGTCCGACGTTAGCGAGATGACCACAGGAGCCATTTCTTGCATAAACTTCACTGTAACAGGATGTGCACAAAGGTTGCAGACAGAGTTGTGTGCTTTCATGTTGTGGTCGATGTGTCTGACTACTTATCAAAGACACTCGTTCAGCAAGTTACACACAACCTGACTGGCACATCCCTGTCATTTTAGCTTGTACAAATACCATGGAAAGCAATGAAGATGGAGCTGTAATAGGGTCCATCCTGTGTTCCCAAGATCCTTTGTTCTCTCAATGTCTTTTTTTTTTCCAAACTGAAAACAGCTCCATGTTCCTTCAGTTCTGGCTTCCCTCAACATATGAAGGAAAAAATTGCCAATACCTCTGGTATATTAACAAACATGCATAATTGGACAATACATGTTGAGTAAACATCTGAAATGGTGTTTACTCAATGTACAAGTGTGGTCGAATAATCTTTTAAACACCATTTCAGATATATTTACTGAACATACACATGTACTGAATATCCGATTATGCATTTTTATTAATATACCAGAAGTGTGGATATTATTTTCTTGCTAAGGGTGTATCGGACTGAGGGGACATTGGGATGTTTTCAGCTTGAAAGAAATTACATTGAGGGAATATAGATTCACTCCTGCTGTAACACGTCTCTCAAAAGCTTTACTTGTATTGCTTGAATATATACTTAAACAGTTTCTTGCATGGGAAAATATACATGTACAGTCAGTCATGAAGGTATGTTGTACTCAACTGGTCATGGAATAAATAATCAACTTTTATGAAGATTATTCCCAGAACACTTGTGGTGGAAAACTACCATTGTCATATTTATATAAAACTAATGTTATTTCAGCTAGTAATTGAACTCACTGCAGATAATACTTAACAGTTATCAAATTAGCTTGTAATTTTGGAAACAGTGACGATAACAACTGCTTGGCTTAAGCAGGGACATTAGCTATCTCATTAGACAATTCACTCTATGTTCCCATGATCCTGTGTTCCCTCAAACTGAAAATAGCCTCAATGTTCCCTCAAACACACTTTTTAAACTAAACATTAGCAAAGTTGGCATTAGCACTTCCGTGAACATTACCACATACATCACATTAAACAAAAATGCACAGTGGGAGCACAGGGCCCTGGGAACTTAAGCAATTTGGGACATGGATTTGCTCCACTAGCTACCTAGGCTTGATTCCAGTTGTTAGCTAAAGTGGGTGAAATATTACTTTCAAATGTGAGCTTATAGCCCTCTGGACTCTTCATATCCAGTCGCTTCTAATTAGATTTGCAGCGGGAATCTGAGAAATGATGAATGTTTGTCTTGGTACACAGCAGCAGGCACACAGCCAGCCTGTACTTGCTCCGTAGAGTTTCTCATCCTCTGTGTGATGTGATTGCCGCTGTGAGAACATGGTCTATGGATGCAGTAACCACTGTTGTGTCCCTTCCAGGTACAAGGAGTTGATGACAGGAAAGAGAGCCAGAGAGATCATCGCTATCTTATGGATCCTGTCCTTCATTATTGGCCTTATCCCGTTCTTGGGCTGGAACTCGAAGACAAAGGCCTGCAGTCTTCAGCTGGGGAACAGCAGCTCTGGGGAGGACAACACCACCAACACCAGCCTCACTGACGGACCAACGGGTGCAGCATATTTACTGCAGAGCTGCCAGCTCCTCTGTTTCTTTGAGACCGTGGTGGACATGCACTACATGGTCTACTTTAATTTCTTTGTCTGCGTGCTGCTGCCACTGCTCATCATGCTGGGCATCTACCTGAAGATCTTCACCGTGGCCAGGAAGCAGCTCAGGCAGATCGAGCTCAAGTGCGTGGGCAATGGAGACAGCCATCACCACGGGCTGCTGCAGCGTGAGGTCCGGGCCGCCAAGTCCCTCTCCATCATCGTGGGCCTGTTCGTCATCTGCTGGCTGCCCGTCCACATCCTCAACTGCCTCACGCTGTTTTACAAGCAGCTGTACAAACCGGACATCGTCATGTATGTGGCCATCATACTGTCCCACGCCAACTCCGCGGTCAACCCCATCATCTACGCCTACCGCATCCAGGACTTCAGGAACACCTTCCGCAAGATCCTGGCCCAGCACTTCCTGTGTCGCCGGGAGGAGCTGTACCTCAGCTCCAACGGCACCAGGCGCAACAGGGACCAGATCCACATGACTATCGACCCTCTGCTATAGAGGTGTTCCCGCTCTCCTCCAACACTGTCTGTGTTGTGCTTTGTTTTATTTTCACTGAGGTTTCAAATGTTTACAGAACAAGGGTATGATATGTGAAGATGAACCAATTTCAAACATGCCTTGAATGTGGACATTTATTTATGAATCGTGCTGAGTATCAGGGGTCTAGCAGCGAAATGCGGGCAAGTCTTACCTAATTTTTGTATTGTGAAGGATTTTTGATCATTGAAGCTAACTGGATTTGCAGGACTGTGAATAGGATCCATGTGTGAATCTGCTACTTTGCTACAGAAATGCTATTTATCATTCTGAATCTTGTGCACCCTATTATAAGTCAAAACACTCCTTTTTTGTGCCCTACTTGTTTTCATCATTTTCCACTGTTTAATAATTTATTTATTGCAATATCATAAAGTTAAGAATGTAAAAGGTCAAATAACTATGTGGACTAAATCTGTATGAGAACCTAGAAAGGTACAATAGTAGTAACCTACAGTACTATTAATAAAAGAATGACTAGCACTGTTGTTGTAAGAAAGGAGACAAGAGGTGTTTTTGTGACTACTAGATGAACTAATGAGATATGACTAATGAGATATCATACAGTCATATTTAGATCCAGACCTGAGAAACGTATGGTGGTGCTCCATTTCATTTCAATGCTAACATTTCTTTCTAGAGACAAAGCTCAGGAAGTGGGGAACTGACTGACTGTGCCGCATAGTAAAGAGAAAAAAAATAGTAAACGCAGGACATTTTGAGCTAAGCCTGGAGACAAAGAGAGAACATAAACGATTTAGCCAAGCCAACATCTGGTCAGATTTGATGATGATGATGGTGCAATTTACATTATCCTTTACCATCCAGGCACACGGGTGTATTTTGCGGTTTAATTCAGTTTAGATGCATTCTGTGTCAATGTCATTCTGGATTGCTGACTTGCTTTAGGTGCATGGTTGACAACTTCCCTCACCCCGCACCTCCGAGTCATCATACAGGCTCAGCTGGGATCCTGAGGGTCTCATCTGGCCCACTAAAGCAGCAGACCTCAGGGTCTCTGCTTTGACTGAATTAGGACAAGCGACTGCATTCAAGAGGAAAATATAAAGAAACCTTAAGGATGAAACCCCTGAAATGTGCCACATCAATTATAATGCTTGTTATGATCAAACTTATACTGGTCAAACACCTTACTCCTCCATATCCTACTAGCAAAGTCTGAGATAAGTAGCTCCACTTGACGTCTTTTTAGTAAACCACTGTACCCCTCAAAAACAAGACAGGAAACCATATTAAAAGTTCCCTTAGAGGCAAATTCACGGTGTATGAAACGTATTTCACACCTGTATTTCTAATGCGTCAGTATAGCGTGTGGATCGGCTGCAAGGCTGCTTTCCACTGTGTCACATCTTAAAGCGCCTAATGCTCTCCCACTTGTTTGCAGGGGTGTGGTGGTTTGCATTGTTGTGCTTGTTCCTGTCAAGCCTTTGAAACGGCTGAACTGCAGCTCTCCATTGAAGACCTGTACTTCACAAAATAGATCTTACCCACTTTAATCTGACAAGCTAAGTCTTGCTTCGAGCGCCGCCGTGTATCTGCAAAAAATTGAAAGGTGTCTTCTGTCACCTATGAGAGCCATCACTACACAGTCAAATGAAAACCCATTGCACTGACATTTTAGGTTGTTGTTATCTTCCATTTGGTGTGCTTCATTGGTATTGGTGGTGAACCTTGTTGTGTTGGTGTTTTCACAAGTGTTCTTAACAGCAAGTCGAGCACTTGCTTCTACTACTTCAGTATTTCCCCTCGTTTGCCATTGTGTACAGTAAACCACCTCTGACTAACTTCAAGGGCTAAAATATAGGAGTGTGCCAAATTTGTAGTACATTCCAATGGAGACATCTATACTGTAACTGCACTGTGATGGTTGTACTGTCTTTGTTCACTGATGTGTAAATTAAAATACTGTACTGTAGGTGTTAAGCTTTCCACAAACTGTTGATTGATGTCAACTATTACCTTTCCACGATTTCAAGTAAGACGTACAATAACAAGTTGATCTAGTTCAACATTCCTGCCTTTCATTCCAAAATACATATTTGTCAGAGTGCTTTAGTCTTGTTACTAATCGGGAGAAAAATCCACCCTGGTCAAGCTGATGTTTTACCTTTGCAGAGGCCATTTTTTTCTCAACAAAAACTACAACTGTAAACCTATACTGCTATTTAACATGATTTAATCTGTATGTAAGGTGAAATATTTTGTTAATAAAGGCAATGTTTATATTGTTACAGAGGTCTTTATTTATAAAATTTAAAACTGTAAACAGACGGTTGAAAATAACATAACAGAATTTGTTTTTACATATGATGCATGAGTGAGAAATACATTTTTCAGCCACATGCATGTGCAGCTTCCTCATTTCAAATCTGTCACAGCTTCACATCAAAATAACCTAAAAATAAGCAGCACGTGCTCAATGAACAGATTATTTCCTGGAAACAGACTGAGAATGATTCCAGAAGAAAAAAGTAAAAGAATAAATAAAAGCAACATCTGGTATCTTTCAGAGAAACATATGAAAGAGCATGAACCACAGCGGGCTTCCCATGCACCATTCCTCTCTGTCGTGACCTGAAGCGTCCCCTTAAAACAGAGACTTGTCTGCTGTGCCACTGTGAGAGCAGGAGCAGCGATCCACAGCGATGTACTCAGTATGTTATTTATCTGGGCGTCACGGCATTGCTGTCCCACCAAGCAGCATGGACATCTGCTGGTCAGACACACTCTCCTGCTGAGTGACTCCCATGGCCTGGCACAGATAGGCAGCCAGGATGTGTTTGCACTGGCAGGAAAGAAGGCAGACGCTGGCTCAGTACTGGTTCTGCACTCCGGCACGAGTGTGATTTATTACATGTACATGAAACCTAATGACTAAATGCACTCCAATTCAAATGATCTCGCATAAACACAAGCCTGAGAAAGCCGGCTGGCTCTGACATGGTGGAAATTTTCCGCTGAGAAATCTGTTAAATCGGAGAATATTAGTCACTCGGAAAATGTCAAAAAAGTTCCCCATATTTATATCAAATTATAAACATTTATATATATAAAACAATTGTGTGATTGAGGGAATGAGTGTTTAATTTTCCGACTGAATGAGAAGTAAGTCCAGTAGCTAAATGTGCATGTGTGTGTTAAGAGAGTAAGCCCTGCAGCTGTGTGTCACTTGTTTATAACCACATGCTTCAACAAGTTCAGACACCTCTCATTAGTATCAACGTTAACATATTAATGATTTACTTGTTTTCACCCTCTGCCTGTTACATACATTATAAATGAAAGTTCCTCCATAATAGCTTGTCATTTACATAAACAATATACACCAAACTGAAAGAGTGATTAAAAGGACAGGGTTGCAGTATGGTGGCATGCTTACTAGTTTGTCCTAACTTTTCTGTACATGAGCACGTAGCAGCCTACTGGTCATGGAAAAGCCCTTTTATCTAAGAGCAGTCTGACCTAATTCTAAACAGGCCCTAGAGATCTGGTCTGGCCTCATCAAGTCGTGCTGGAATCTGCTGTGCTCCTGAATCAACAAGGCCTCTCGTCCAGCGTGGGAGGACTGCAGGCTGTCACCCTCACTGTGTGGGGTATTAGCATGTAAGGACATAAGTGAATACTTATATAGCGGTGAATATTTGTGCTTTTCTCTCTGCGGCGCTGTTTCACGGGTAATGATAAGAGCGCTGCTGTGTGCTCTAGAGAGTCTCCATGGTTTGCTACCGCTCTCTCATTTTTCTCAGACTGGTTTTAGCAGCAACCTCCAGGGAGCCGAGTCTTCCCTCATACTTTGGGCAGGAGCTGAGGTCGTTCGGTTGCAGATATTTAGAGCTACAGTTCAAACACAAACAGTCAAAGTGGAGACGCCCCTCAGTGACCAGACAAAAACACGACCTGACCACAATACATCTGTTGCGCACATTTCAATATGTGCTTGCTCTGAACTTGGACTGCGCTTCTTATTTCGACAAGAGATATGCCTGTTGTCATGTCTGTGTTTGTGCGGCATGCAGATGTATGTGTGGGTGTGCATCTGTGTTCTTTTGACATTCGTTTAGCTAGTAAGCCTGTGAGCAGGTGTGTCATGTATGTACGTGTGCGTTGTGTGAGCCTCACCAGCAGGCCTTCGTTTCTCCGAAGCACGGTGTAGGCAAAGGATGGGCACGGGCAGTAGTGACAGGATATGAAGCAAGTATATAAACGCCCTGAACCTCCCATTACCTGCAACAAGTAAACAGAGAGTGAGAGCAGAGTGCAGATTCATGCAAAATATATTAAAATATATGGTATTAATGTTAGGATAGGATGGCTTTAAAACAGAGGCAGATTGTGTGTTCTAATTTGATCTGAAAGATCGTAGGAAAAGCGAACTGAAGCGTGCCGTGGCATTTGAGGACAGAGAAACTGCAGTGACGACTGATCAAACAAGTGTGATCACAATTCTGTTTGGACTGCCAGCCAGTATAAACAGTCTGACCTCACACCTGCGCGATGCACCTGAAAAGCTAGGGAGACAGTAAAAGCAGCAGCACGCAGAGGAAAACAAGCTCTTAATAAACTCACTGTATCCCTATGATCGCTCAACTAGTCCAAACACATCCACACGCCCTTCCAGTTTGCACGAAGCCACATCGCAGCGGCGAAGTCGTAAAAATTGTTTGGAAGTACATCCTCCTCTTCCTCTATAAAGTTCCACAGATGGGGTTTGGCTGAGGTGAGGCTGCTTTCCCCAGCCTCGTCGGTCCAGATTAGTTATTTGGAGGAGACAAGACAGAGGCGATGCATTTTTAAACACCTCCAATGTGATGCCTAATGGGCTTAGCTGACAGAGCCCCCTGTCCACATATACTGGCTCTCATTCCCTATTTGAGACAATTATTTAACTCTGGCCCTCATGCACATGACACACGAGGACATTAAGTCAGTGGATTAGCTTGACACCCCACAATAACTAATGCCTCCCAAGATGGCAGAACAGGCTCCATTATTCTCCAGAGCCTCAGTAAATTACCTCCCCCTGTGATCTACAAAAGTAAAATGTCTCATTTGTAAGATGAGACACTTCATTATAAACAAGGCACAACAGGGATGATTCTATGGAGTTGAGAGACCACAGTAAAGCAGAGAGGTGACTGAAACAGCATGCACAGCAGGATGAGGCTAGAAGGGAGATGCAGCAGTGAGACTGAACTCAGAGTCCCAGCCAAGGACTACTGAAGTCTCAAAAGACTGGAGGGCATTGAAAACCTGTTCACACTAAGGCTCGGTTTTGTTCTTCGCTGCCATTACAGGACATGAGCCACGGCTGCAGCACAAATCGCAAAGCTGACTCGATGTGGTGGCAGGGACACAGACAGCACATACAGTAGGCTTCCACTGCTGCTCTGTCCCCCCTCCACCTGGCAGACACCCAAGGGCAAAGGGAGAGATTCCACGACAAGTCACTAAATCAAGCCATCGTGTTCAGTCGCTGCAGATGGCATAAATGAAAGTCTTCAGCAGAGCACTGGCTCGGTCTGTGCCAGAAACGCTGGCTCCCAGAGGAATACTGTTAGGGAAGCCAACATGTGCCAGGGGCCAATAGTTTGGATGGCCCTTCTGTCCTCTGGTTCCACACCACAAAAAGGGCTTGGGGGAAAAAGAAAACTCTGGGAATTCAGAGACACCAGTCACCACTGATTGGATGACTTTATTTAGAGTTCAGAGGCTTTTGCTGACTCAAAAGAGAGTGGCTTAAATACAAGACATACCCATGTTTTGCATATGCTTCTAATTATAGATCTGCAAAATGCTCAACATTTATTGTTGTGGGCAAGAACCAACACATCAGAAAGCTGTGGTTTTAAGTCACAGTAAACTGTCAATGGTCTTTAAGTCCAAAAATGTATCCTCTTTGAATGCCACCATGTCAAGTTTGTTTTTGCTCTCCAGCCACAGGATAGGTTGAAAATGGGAGATAATAATGTACATTTGAGAGCTCCTTCAGCTCCCACTCTTTATAGCCAGGGAATAAAGTTAGCACACTGACTAAAATGCTGCTTTCACCTCCTCAGTTCAAACTGTTGCTCCACAGACCGGAGAGGAGCAACATATCTAATCAGCTGTGTCAAATATATGATTTGAAGCACAGAAAAAGCCCCTGGTAAGTAGTCCCAGATGGTGAAACATCTTTGTACTTCATCCTGCAATCTTACTGCCAAGTGAGCTTGACGATTCCCAAATATTGTATTATGAAGCACCACAGAAAACCATCAAAGTATGCATCACGCTTTATATCCCAAGTGTAATCATTTTCACCTCAAACAAAAGTCACCATAATTTGTTATACTAAAGAAGAAACAGATCACGGACAGTTAGGAATGAGACAAAACAGAAATCACAGCTGTGAAATGCCATGGTCTCATTTATTCTTCTTCTTTTTTTTCAGGGAGCAGGAGGCCAAGACACCATGGCAACACGAGAATCTAAATTTATGTAAAAAGTTCCCCGCTGACGCCAGAATAAGTCTGAGGATTTTCAAATTGCGCAAACTAGTAGCTGCTTTGTCGAAGATCATCCCAGACAAACCAGATTTCTCATCCTATTCCTGACTCACGGGAAGTTTACAAGTGGACCTCTTTTAGCCAAACATATGAGTGGGATTTCAGAGTGTAGGGTGGACTCTGACTTGAGAACAATCAATTACAAGTGGGATTCAAGTCCACTTCCTGGGCCTCTGGAGAAAATTCATTGTCATCCCCTTATCATTACATCTGCACACGCACAAAGGATGCACTTAGAGGGCACTTCATCTTGAGTCACATATTTTACTGTCAAGTGCATTATGAAATGCTACAGGGAAACTCCACCAAAAAGTATGCCCTTTTTATTTTCTCATATAGTGGTAGGTGTCAAATGATTAATCTCCTCCTTTGAGGAGAGAGGACACTTGGTGTCAAATAATACAGCAAGTATGTATGTAGTATGAAATATTCACCAAGGCTTAGACAGTTTAGTGCAAATGAAACCAGGCAGCGACTACTAATACAAAATTATTTCACCTGTATTTGTTCAGTTTCAAAAAACTATTTCTATTATTCAGACTGAATATTGTAATTAACATAGATCAAACACAAAAAAAAATCTCAAATGAAAATGAATTTAAAAGTTTATGTCTTGAATAAAATGATAGAATGAATAATGCATTTATCCTGCAGAGCCTCTCTTACCAAAACTTCAGACTTCTGAGCTGATAGGTCTATCCCATGGGCATAATGAGTATGAAATACAGCAGGGTGACTAATCAATACCAGTGACTCAGTGATAACATCACGCCGGCTCTGTTTCGGAAGAAAAACCCCAGAACTAGGGAGTGGATGTTAACAACGGTCATAGATTAGTTACTGGTCCCTTAAAATTTGAATTTCACAAACACTTAAATAGTGTTACGGTATCAGCAACTGCAGCACAAATTAATGTTTGTAAAAGATATTTTTGCCATCATGCCTTCAAAAAAGAAAAAAATAAGGTTGAGCTGGGTTATACTAATAAATATTACATGTAAAAAATGAAACTGCATTACAAAGATTTAATACTGTGTAAGTAAAATCTCTCTTGCCTTAAAATTGGGCTACCTAACTGACAGGCCTATTAAATGTAATTTCCTTGCTGGCAACATATTTCATGTGATGGCACACAGTATTTCAGCGGGCACATGCATGGCCATGTCTGAGGCGTAAAGACAAAATTTCAATGCATTTCAGCTTCCTGAACACTTGAACATCCCTAATGACCTTCGTTCCATTCCACATCCTCGTATAGCCCAAACAAGGTCCCGCTGAGACCTTAAGTGCTAACACATACTGCCCAAATATGGTCCACTGTGAAGCAGAAATATGACTCCCCAACCTGAGAGTCTTGAAAAGTCAGGCTACCTCCATCATGTCTTGGCCCTTGATCCTCAAATGGCAGCTTCACCTCTTGGACACTTATACTTCCATTTAGTCAGAGAAAAGGTGCGAGAGGTAAGACATATAGCCAAATAATGTCCTGACATGGGTACAACCACAGGTACAACCCATCTTGATTGAAGAGTTTGAACTGAAGAGACTGAAGTTTCAAAATGAAGCAAAAGCTTTATTTCAGTGGCTGCCCATTGAAGCACTCAACATCAAATGCAGAAGTGGGGAATAAGGGACCACGATGAGATAAACATTTGTGTCATGGCTGTGCTGTCTGTAGTGTTTACTTATGTGTGAGACATAAAAACTCATGGAGTCACAGACTGGCCCAGAAGCAGATGTTTCACCAGGCTGGTCGAAATACCACAGGAGATACAGGAACCCCTCCAGAGTGTGGACATAATCTGATTTAAAGTTATATGTGTAAAATTTGTACTTTTTACGTTTCTTTTCTTACGATACCAGGACATGTTTAGTTTGTCAGGATTTATTTTCCAAAACCAGAGTCCACAATGAAATCAGATTTTTTTTTCCGATGTAGGGCCCATGGCTGAGAAAATGTGGAGATTATAAATAGATTATAATATTAATCCTTTCCAATAAATGATGTTGGACCACAAATGCCAGAGAGCCTTGAGGGAATGAAGTGAAACAATTAAGGAACCTACAATTGAATTGTCTGAGCAGAGGCAAAATTTGGAGCTGCACTTAGTTTCATTGTATTTTGCAGTTCCTTTTATAGAGCTGTTTTTGTAGGGCCCTGGGGGAGTTTACAGTAAATTCGGGTTACAATGACCACAGCCTTGGTGGACAGACCTGGTTTCCGTCACCACAAGTGACTCTGTGTCCTGACTATCATCTGAGGTCACATTTTAACGTCTGGGAAGAGATGGATGACATTTTCAAAGTATGAGCCCAGCATGGATCAAATGCATTTCCTTTTAGGCAAGGGAACAAAAAGTTATGTCAACAGTCAATTTGATATTTTATGCTAGAATACTTTACAAAATGTGTTCTTTAATGTAATAATTCAAGTGATAAAATGCCAAAGTAGATTAGGATCATATACACTGGATGTGGCACAGGATGAAGGTGATACAGGTTTTAATCTGCCAAATAAACTGTCAAACTGCCAGCTCAAGTGTTGCTTATTTTTAAGATTACTTATTAAAAAATGTGCTACCTATTTATGTACATACAAGTCTTATCAATTGTTTCTGTTAAATGAGATGAGGGCTTCTGCATCTAGATCACTCTAACAGCCAGGAGAAATCCTGCGATCACAACACTTTCCTCACTTTAAATGGCACAGAACACTCATCTAAAATTGTTCTGGTTCACATAACATCAGCTGATTTGAAATCACCTCCTCTAAGTTCATCTTAGAAGAAAAAAATCACACCTCAACAACTATTAGCTCCTCCAAGTTGGTAATTAATTTGATGTGGAAAAACATGGACAATGAGGTGCTGATCTAATAATAAAGTGCACACTATTAATGATATGTTTATGTAGGAACGCTTCTGTTTTTGAAGCACAGTGTGGACTGAGGCATGGCAGACCTGGAAAACTTTCCGTCCGCTGGGAGAGGACATGCAGGTGACAGAGCGCTGATCCACCAGGTCCAAGGCCTGCAGCGCACATGGCCCAAAGACAAACTTTAGCCTGGAAGACAGAAGAAAGAACTGCAAACATGAAAGGTGAGGCGGAGACAAAGTAATTAGTTAGCAGCTATTAGGCATGTCTTCATCAAGGCAGAACCAAGCAAGTGGAGGTTAAATGAAAAATCCATCCTTTATACTCTTACACTGTTAGATATCATCAACTAGTAAGGTGCAATAGTTGCTAATTTGAGGAACTGTTGTGTGCAATCAATTTTTTTAGTGCATGTACTTTCCCTCAATCAGCCTTGTCTGCTTCTACTTCACTTAGGGATAGACCCAGACAATGGGCATGAATTTGCACAGGCATAGCTGTCTGTGTAACCAGCTTGTAAAAACGGAGGAGTGTCTACAATGGTGGCTGGGTCCCTCCCTCAAAATATTAACATGTCTTGTCACTGTACTGCATTATCGACCTATTGAAGTTGCTAATGATGGAGAAATTGGTTTCAATTCCTCATCTATGATGGATTTCATGGTATGATTTTGGAGCAAAATGAGTCCCGATGTGTTTGACAGCTGAAAAATATTCTAGCTCCATGTCAGCTGCACTGGACATATCTTGATGTGATGTCACATCATCTGCATTTGGCCAGTTAGTGACAGGAACAAGAAAAACACACACATGCAAGGTGCAGTACACCAATGACAGCCGTTTTGCAACACTGTTGAAGTGTTTCAGGCTGGAGTTTCCTTCAGCCATGCCAACTTGCATGCGAGCTACTTAGTTGACTCAGTACAGCAGCTGCCTCACCAGGACTTGCTTCGCCCACTTGAACATATGAATGACAAAACAGACTATGACACTGCTAACCGTAAATTCAACATAAAGGTACAGAGCACTGTATCAACAACGTGAACAGTGTAAACTGACTCTATCCAAACTACTCTGATGAGATGGAGAGAAACAAGAGGAAACCCTAAAAATGATAATACACAGAAATAAATTAAAATAAAAAGGTGCTTATGTCTGTGTAAATGAGCAAAACGTATGAAAAACCAGAGGCTTCCTGACTAACAGACAGGATGTGGCCATGTTGACCCAGGCAACACTCCTCTGCTCCCAGTAATGCAAACTACTATGCCAGGAAATATCTGAGTAAAGACACATAGAGCAGTGCCCTGCCTCTGTTCTACATCACTTTAGGAAACCCACACTGTAAAAAGGCCACGGTCCTCCTCCTCAGTGTGGTTTCTGCACGTTACACCCACTCAGACTCGTGACGCGCTAAAATTTTTATTTGGATCACAACTCAGACAATAGCAGATTAATAGACTGTCTTTAAACGGGCCACAATTCAAAGGGCTTTTTTTTATGGCAGCGAGCTAAATGACGTCATGGGTGGGATAGGTTTCAGCAACATTGCTGAAATATAATTTTGATGGGAAGCTGAAGGTGGTGTGGATAACAGGAATCAGAGGATTAATACTTACGCAATGAGATGGTCATCTGGGACTGCAAAGAAAGGAGATAAAATAACTTTACTTTAAGTGTGTGTATTTTGGCAAGATTACAACAAATCCCTAGAGATAAGATTAATGAAACTTTAATTAGCAATTTCCCATCCAAGCTTAGGGTCAGTCAACCAGTCTGTACCTGAGTAAAGAGTTCACAGAAAAAACTAATGAAACAACAGCTGTCTTCCGGGAAGCAGCCAGGCTAAATTTAACAAAAGAAACACCAATTATGTGGTACTTGAAGTTCTGCCTCAGGGAACCTCCATAACTAAGGAAGGTAGAAGACGTGGAATCTATTTATAGGATGGGAGTCCAATACACCACACAACAAACACCCTTTTGTCTTCACATACACAAGCAGATGCACTTCTGGTATGCACATACACTGGCACAAGCTTTAGTTACTTCTTTCTTAAATGTACTTTTTGTTTTTGGCTTTGCATCAAATTAAACATGCATGACTCACTGGGGTATTATGCCTGGACATGAGTGCCTGTGGCCTATACTTAGATTTTGCCAACATTTGTTCTCATTTCTCAGTAGTTCTTAGAGCCAGCAGCAGCCAAGTGGTTATAGATAGGAGATGAAGGCCGTGTGATGTGTGATGTGGCTTCAAATTTGGGGCAGATTGTGTTTATGATTACCAGCCTATTGTATTGTGTAGCCCCATGGGTGTGAATTCAGTGTGCAAATGACACCATCTTGCGCTCTTCAGTTTGCAGGTTAAATACACCCATTGCAGTCACTGAAATACACTTGTGCACTTTGAACTGAAGCATACTGAACACTACTGAGTATTAGCTCTTGGAGAGGGAAAAAATCTCAAAATACACATTTTCCTCCATCACGGGTTTTCTCCTCTCTGACGCAATTAATCTATGTTACGTGCCTTGCAAACGTTGCAGCAAAACAGAGCACTGCACATCACCTTGGTAAAAAAAATAAAAAAAATAAAAAATACTACCACTGTCTTCACGAAGGTAAAATTAGCCTGTCTGGGCTCAGGTGTCCCTATGACGAGTCCACTGACTAGACAGCAGCGACACCTATAGCTCAAGTATGAAACTACATCACATAGCACAAGAAGGAACGGCAATATTTGGACATGCTGATCTTATTTCAACCCTGCTTTCCTGCACAGGTTAAGTTGTGATAGTTGCATTCCTGTTGTCGAAAAAGAAATGTCAACTGCTCCTTCCTGACATGGGAGAACGTCAGTTAACGTTAACCAAAGTTTTGCCATTTCGCTAACGTTCACTGTTGGTAATTCGACAGCTAATGTTATGTAAAATTGACCAGGAGTTTTATTACTTATTACTTTACTTATTTATTACTAAGACCCCTCTCCCCTTTTAATCTTACTTTTGGACGTTTCTTGGTATGTTTTCTGAATATCTTGGAAAAGCTGCTCAGCCACTGCAGGTAAAAATGAACGCATCTTCCAACAGTTTGTTTCAGGAAGTCGTTGTATTTACCGGCAGTTTCTCCGGCCAATGGGATGCTCGCGCTGTATTACGACTTCCGGCTCGGAAAGTTATGTATATTTCCTTCAAAATATTAGCTTTCAACACAAGTTTCCATATTTGCAAGAGGCCCAACATGTTGTATAGAAAGGGACGACCTGCCTCGCCCTTTGAACATGCAAATTACACAGATGGACGTTGTTTCCATGTCGCTACCACTTGATCTTTTAGAGGAAACATGACACCCATCACCGGTGCAATGCATTGGCTGCAGGATAGGTTTGCAGACACGCTATTAGAGATGTAGATACATTTAAATGATAATAAAACCATGGAGGACGTGGCCTACTCTTATTCCTCAAAGAATCTCTTTTAGTGGCTTGGTGCTCCAAATAGATTGGCGACAGCTTAGCAAAATGGTCTCTCCTGCAATATTGACTTACATGGTGTTGTTGCTGTGCTGAGCTCTGGTCGGATCATTAATATAAATTTATGTTGGCCTATAATCATGGACTTTGTGAATCCCCAGTTCATTAACAGGGCTAAAAACATCCAGGCTAACCTCGACTGTCTTACATATGTAGCTTATATAGCCCTTGAGCTTATAGTATCTTCTACTCTCACCATTCTGCTCTGACAGTGCCCCTACAGATGATGTGAGCCTCTTAAAGTTTAGTAGTAAGCATGTTGAATGTAGTGTCCATGGTGAAAAACAAAATATGACCCCAGATGATGTTGTCTTATCTGTTGACATCACTGTTGCTGGTTGCTAAGTAATTTTATTACAAAGTATTTAGTAGGTAGTAAAATGTTTGAACACTCAACCACTGGAATCTCTTGCAATTTGGTTTATATGGCCTTTACCACTGGGGGAGTGTTGTTAATGCAAATGACTATTTTATATTTGCACTGTAGCTTCAACCATGACCCAGACTATGTAACCCAAAAACAAAGTAACACTGCATTGAGTTTTAAGTGGTTTGAATTATAGCCAGTGTATATCTACTTTGTTCAGTAGTAAATGAGACGATGCACATTAAAAACCTGAACATTTTTCAGAGGTGGAGAACTGATCCACTTTATTTGATTGGTCTGAACTCTTGTAATAGACTACTAAGAGACATTGTGCGATACAAACATTGCATTTCAACATCATAGGATACATGGGTTTTTTCAAGTCTCAATTTCAAAAAGACAAAAAAAGTCACCACTGTGTGTTCGTGTGTATGTGTGTATGTGTGTGTGTGTGTGTGAGTGAGTGTGTATGTATGTGTGTGTGTTTGATAGAGAGCTGAAAAGATGCTCCAATTCTTTTTCGGCTTCATTTCGGATTCTTTTTTAAGATTCAAGTTTGTAAACTCTTTTTGTCGTTTGCCTTTGTAAACACATAACATCCCATCGAAAACAGGATGAATAACATTGATGTTGAAAAGGACAGAAAATAAAAATCTGAACATGAGCTGTGACAAACGATTCGAAATCAAAATGAAAGGAGGAAAGGAAAATATCAAGTTTAGAGCAGATTGGATTTTGTTATTTGAGTGAAGCGAAAGCTGAGAAAGCCAAAAACATGGTATAGTTTCACAGATCTGAAAAGGACTTGAAAAGGAACATTACTGCCATTATTAATGTTGACCTAGTATAATTCATACTTGAAAGCGTCATGCCTGTTGATGGAAACAGTTGATATCAACCCAGATTATAATGAGAGCAGAGATTAAGAAGTCATGGTATCGAGTGGCCATGACAGCAAACTCCTAAACATTTAACGGTACCATACACTAAAAATTCAGACTGCGATGCAAGTGTCACACTACAAAATTATGTACCAGCTACGAGAGAAGACAGAAACTCAAAACATCCAGATTTCCGTGAGTGGTGGGAAAAGTTAAAGCACATCTTAGTATACTCCTGTGCTGGAGGCTGAATAAGTTACACAACAGGTAGTATGCTTTTCGTTGTCAAAAGCTACAAAGCAAAAAAAAAAGTGCAACAATGGTGCAGACCATTCTTTATGTTTGGTTAGTTTTGTCTTTTTTTGTCTAACGGAAAGACAAATTACACTGAGTTCAGATTTCTGTCAGGACAGTATCAAAAAAAAAAAGAAAAAAAAAAAGAGGGACTACAGAAACAAACAAATACAAACATCAAACACCAACGTATATCTCTGAGAAAATTAGTTAAAGCTGCCTTCTTTCTCAAGCCACAAGGCATGGCAAAACCTCTCTAAAAAAAAAAAGAAAAAAAAAAGAAAAAAAAGTTCCTGACGTACTTTATTTACCATGACAAGATTGCAGAGTAGATCATTCCGTGCAGGTTGGAAACCGAGAGACAGCTACAGGTGACGCACCGTGGTCAGCTTCATCGAAAAAAAAAAAAAAAAAGTAAAATAAAAACAAAAATAAAACTAAAAACATTGGCTCACTTTCATAATTCAGGTCAACACGGGGCCCAGAAGTAGTCGTAAGAATATCGTTTTCGGCAATATTAAGCTTATAACAGACTCTTCACCTTTCTTCTCTGACACCAGTGTTCTCAACTTGTTCCAAAGACATTTCTCTGTCTAGAAATGGGGTGGCAAAAAAAAAAGTTTCCTTTACCATCTGATATTGTTACAATCCATGCATCGTCTCCGCGGTGCTGCGAAGACAGGCATCAAATTACAATGTTATATGTAATGTTAGCTTCTGTGTTTGTTTTCATCCTCTAATGTCCACAATGTTCAGGCTCTGGTGGTGCTTGGTGGATGGTGGCCTGTGAGGGTGAGGCGGGGG
>OMLF01012893.1:8984-28068 GCA_900302615.1 Holocentrus rufus | reverse complement strand
CAGTGAGCCATTTGAGATAACAAGGTTGTGAAATGGTTGACATCCTCATCACTGTGTTGTGCTAGCATTTCATGTCACTTTCTTTGGAAGACCTGATGGGCATAAACATTTTGATGTCAGCAGGTTGAAACAAACACTGTTACTCTGTTACTACGAATACAACTGCTGAAGCTTCTACTGTCTACACCATTACTAATCAACAACATAGTTTGTTTACTTTGTGTGAGGAAGAACCTTGAATTGCTCTGGCCAAGGATTTGTATCTAATGGTGTCCAGTCAAAGTGAGTGACTGGCAAAGTCTCAAAGGGGTTAACAAACTTGGGAAACTTGTTTGCACCACATGCAGCTGTATCAGAAGATCCTAAACAGTAACGTATGGGATACCAGGACATAGAGTTCACACAATATATAAGGAGGGCAAGGCTTTTACTATGGGCTCTTATTTACCTCAGTGGTGACTGAGGGGTGACCACTGTTTTCTGCATTCTGTTCCAGCCCATTCCCATTCCCATGGCAGCATTATGCTGCTGAAGTTTTGTCAAGGTGCACTGTGTTGCTCTAGGCTCTGCATGTACATGGGGGATTCATTGTGCTTCCAGCTGAATCCTCAGCATGCTTTTTCAGTTCAATCTTCCAAGGTCACTGAAGGTCAAAGGTCTTGTGAAGGTTATATATGACTTTATATTCGTGTTTAATAGCACCCATATGCATATTACCAATTCATTGATATGGCTATTAGAAATATCAAATATCAAAATCAAATCAGTTCTTGGTACAAATTGGAAATCTGCCTACATATATAACATCAATTAACATGTCCAGACTGTAATTAAGTTAAAATAAACAACTGTTAGTTTAGTGTTAGGAATTCATAGAACAGTAGTAGTAGTGGATGTAGTAGCAGTAGCACAAAAGCAATACACCGCATAGTCTGACTCACAAGCAGATATCAAAATTGGACTGTTTGAAGTTCATTAACACAGAAAAACAAGTTACATGTCACTATTATACAACAGTTAGATCCAGTCGAGCGATTTGATTGGTCAAGAGACATTCCACCAGTGCTGACATACAGTATAACATCACTCTGATGTTTAACTATATGTATGACTGTGCTTTACAAGTGTTATGTAATACTCTATATGAACGTCCGTGGAGCACATCGCAACAAACTTAGTACCACGACAGCGTTCTCAGTGGAGGACGAGAGGGAGGAAAAAATAGCCTGGAGACTGCTGTGCAAACTTCCAGGTGTGTTCAGAGCTGCTAGCTTGCCTGCGCTAGTGTGTAGACCTATACAAAGTAGCAAGCTAGCTTGCGGTCGGGAAATTGCGTTGCTTAGCTACCGTGCAGTCGCTTCAAATCTGACGGACCTATTTGTGCTGGCGGAGCAGAATAAATGTTTATACAAATCATAATCTACTGCCCGTAACTTGAGAAATGCTGTTGTTGGTTGAACTGTTGTATAAAAGTAATATCACACTCGAGGTCATGATGTTATACTGTATATCTGTATATCTGCTTATTTCAAAATGTTTATGCCCATCACGTCTTCCAAAGAAAGTGACATGAAATGCTAGCACAACACAGTGATGAGGATGTCAACCATTTCACAACCTTGTTATCTCAAATGGCTCACTGGTGTGGGTTTCACAACATAAAAAGGAACATCATATCATCAATAAAATCACATAGTAATAGTGACAAATTGCAAGGTGAGAACTCACATCAGTGACAGTCAGAGGACTCATATAGTCTACAATAATAAACACTAAGAAGTAATTTTAAGTCATACAGTTGTTTGATGCTAACCTGGGAGACTGTACTGTAATTTTCTGTCATGTGGCTGTTGTGCTGTTCTCGGAACAATCCTGGAACACAGGACTGGTAGATTTGATACTTTGATTGTTGGGCTGCTCTGACTTTAAGTCCTTAACATTAATCGCCAGCAATGCTGGTGGTATACTGCAGAAATCGTTCACCCAAATAAATGTAATCTACTTTAGCACTCATTGTAAGCCCCTCAGTGAGAGAGCATCAGCTAATTGCCTAAAATGTAAAATAAAAATGGGTATCGGGGCCAATCTTGGCTTCCTTCTCTGTTCACATCAGTTTTTCATTCAAGGATTGGAATGGAGTAAGTGTAAAATCTTTGTACTGTCTCAAAGAGCAAAACTGAAAATGTACTGAAACTGAAAGTGTTCAACATTGCTTTTATCATATCAGTAGTTTAATGTGCTATTTTCTTATTATGTTTTGATAGACATACTAGACAGAATCAATTGAATGTATTTTGTTGATGAAATACAAATAAAATTTTATGTATCTAGTCAAACACTATATGAAAGAACATCTTCTTTTGTCTTGAATATTTCTGTCTCTCAACAAGTTTTCACCACATCTGGATCTGATAAGGCAGTTCAGTTAATTAAAACAAGAAGTCATCTTTAGGTTCACACCTACTGTACTATTCAAAGTGTGAGTTGGATCAGTGAATAAACACTGAATTAACCTATGAAACTGTTACACACAGCCAGCTATTACAGACAAAAGAGGTTTTTATGTTGTGTAAGACTTATAAGCGTTGTGTAAAGATCAAACACCAATATTATGATTATTATTTGTTTATTTGAAAGGGACAGAGCACATTAATGGACATAAGTATAAAATAGAAGATGTGAACATGCTGGAGTTAGCAAGACTGCTAATTTACATCCCCCTTTCAGGTAACACTGACAATATTGGTAACAATATGCAAATTCAATACTAACACACACACACACACACACACACACACACACACACACACACACAAGTAGATTGTACACACATCAGTCTTAAAAGTGGAATATGAAGAGCACTCCATCATTGCAAGTGGAAGATTATTCCAGTTGTTACTTCCATGTACTGACAACACAGTTTGTCCAAACGTGGTGTGCCTGTATGGCACCACACAGTCCCCTCTAGCGGTGGCCCTGGTGTTATTACCACTGTCAGCCTTCTGTTTAATAAATTCTTTTAAAGAAGGAGGTGGAGACATGAAGATTTTTTTCTTGAAGAGTAATTTGATTGGTTTGAATGTTGTTACACCTGCAAGTGACCAGTTAGTAAAACAGTCCTGTGTAAAAGTACTGTGTGAAAAATCATTGAGTGTAAAAACATCTGCAATTATTTGCTGTCAGAAGAGGCCTGATTTGCTGAATTTAACTCTGTGTGATACCTTTTTAGCATGGCTTTTAAAAGTTAATGTGGAGTCCAATATGACCCCAAGTTACTTGAATTCGTTAGCAATTTCAAGCTCATCCCCTCTCAGGAACACATCAGAATGTGTCATCTTTACTGATTGTTTTGAAAACATCATACACACTGTTTTTTTTTTTGTTTTGTTTTGTTTGTTTTTTGTTTTTTGTATTTAAATGGAGGCATGATTTAGTAAGCCAGTCCTGAACATGGGTCATTACAGATGGAAGAGTTGAAATGGCATCTTGGATGTGTGTGGAAATTACTGCATCATCTGCATACATTTGAGCATTGACAGTTTGACATGCATCGGTTAAGTCATTACAGTAATATATAGTGTAACTAACATTGGTCCAAGAATAGAGCCCTGTGGGTCCCCTACAAGACAGATGAGGTAGGGAGATGTGGTACCATCAACACAGACACATAGCTTTGTACTGGATAGGAATGATTTCACCAAAAGGATGATATATAAGAATACCAAGGCCATTCAGGCCTTTTGAGCAATTATAGCAAGTAAAAGAGGATTTTGGTTTTTGGTTGGTTTTGTCTCATCTAGCTATCACCAAAAGAGAGCCATATTTCTTTGTCCCAAGAAAGAAAAGTGCGTGTTCATTAGCCCCAAAAAGTTTTTATATGGAACAATACATTAATTGTTGCACACATTCAGAGTTAATCAACAAGCCCCTTGTAAATAAATAAATGAATAAAAACAGTTATTCTGCTACAAATTTTCATTTAGAAGTCTTTAACTGAAAAGAAAAAAGAACAGGATTCATTATAATTTAGCTAATGTATAAACAGATATTTTAATCATATATGTGTATTGTAATTGTGTTGATTTAATTAGATGTAAAATGGAAGGAAATACCAAATCAAAATTACATTTATATTGATATAAACAGATTCAGAGATCACAATGGATCTGACAGTTTTCTGTCAGTCTCTCACAAGGCTGCTTCCCAATAACTCCCTTTTGTTTTTATTTATAGCCTGCATTATGTGTGTGTGTGTGTGTGTGTGTGTGTGTGTGTGTGTGTGCCCACAAATAGGTGTTGATAGTTAATTGAGGGCAAATGTTTGTGACTTCTGGTATCAGCAAATATTACTAGTTCTATGATGGAGTTTTAATTTTCAAAGCTGCCTTTGCTGTAATAATATGTACAGCTCCACAGCAAACACCTGCTGGGGTCTGTGGGTTTCTGTATCTACTGATGTGATGAGAGCCACGATGAAATCCAACACAGGTAATTCTTTTAAATCCTTTTTAAAAGAAATTCTAATTCTGTTGACCACAGTAAAAGTAAATATTTGTCTTCTGTATAATGTAATTATAGACATGAATATTGTCTATTTAGAAATTCCACTCATAGCATCCTCCAAGAACACATAGTTATCTGCCATAATTTCCCCTATAATTGTTGTAATTTTGATCAGTTGAGAGGGCAGATGGGCTGTAAAGTGGTCTCAGTTAAAGAGAACATCTTGTAATTGTATTGTCAATGAGAAAATGTTTTTTAAGGGCACAATAACACAATAACATCTTTATGACTAATTCAGATTTAATAGTTTTAAAAAATCCAAGGTTTTGTGAGTGAGGTGCAGATATTCAACACTCATTTCACAATGAAAGGTTATTGCAAACAATATCAGCCTAACCTGAACAATTTTCTCAAGAAACCATTGAAGAAAGGCTAAGAAAAGAGAGTACAAAAAGTACAAAAAGTATGTGTATGCAGCAATATATGGAATTATTGGGTTTTTTGTTGTTGTTGTTGTTGTTGTTTGTAGCATTGTTTCTTGTTTTATTGCACTTGCAATTTGTTCGAAATAAAACAGTATCATCATCATCATCATCATCATCATCAGAATATTAATATACAAAATAATGCTAAAAGTGACACAATCAACAAAAGAGCAAGCATGGAAGAACTTTGTCGGAGAGAGGGAAACCTTTTGAAAATGCTATCACCTCACTATGAATGACTACTGATTTAACATGAATGGCTGACACTCTCAACTGATATTCTCTGTACTACACATGAAATTATGGAAACTGATTTTGAATTTGTATCACATTTAAGCTCTTCTTTTGTTGATTTAGTAACAGATCTTTTGTTTTTTTTCCACCAACACTCTTCCTGTGATATGGAACTCAAGCGCCCTCCAGTTGAGCACATTTCCTGGGGTGAAGTTCAGTTGATCCATGTAGTGCTGGATCTCGCAGGGTGAAAGGACATCATTCCACATGTGGACATCAGAGATCATGCCAACGAAAGACTGTGTCGCATCAAATGCCCCACCATAGGAATCCTGCTCCTGTAGACATTGCAGAAAAGACAATTGAGATAATTAAGAGTAAAATTGTGTATTTTCCCCTGAAAGAAGAGATCTACACAAATCATAGCAATCATCAGTATTTGTAGCACCAAACAGTAGTACCTGTCCTAAGATAATGATAGGGTGTCCTCTGATGTTTGTTCCAGAGGTGATGAATTTCCTGGAACTGGGCTGTCCATTCAGCCACAACTGTCCCAGCCCTGACACAGCATCCCAGGTGACACAAACAGAGTGCCATGTGTTCAGCTTGTATTCTTGTCCATCCAAAACTATACAAGCGCCTCTGACACACAGTTCCATCCGATCAGCTCTGGCGCTCTTGAAAATCAGGAAGTCATTGTCAGCAGAGGGTGTGGACAGAGAGAACAGACCATAATTTCGCTGAATGTCTGTAAAAGCCCTGTAGACATGACAAATTAAATAAACAAATAAATAAATAAATAAATAAATAAATTGGTGCATCAGGCTTTTCACAGTCAGAGTTAAAATGGGTTCCCTCACAAAGTTTGCAAGTTTATGGTACCTGAGACAGACAGTTACAGCCCTGAAATTTTCTTGAGGTGTAATCAGCTTCACATGATCTGTGCCAGTCTCTCGCGGGAAGACGAACATTTTACCTGAAAGATCTAAACCCACAAAGACAGAATTTCATAATCAGAATAACATAATGTTCATGCAAATCACATATGAACAATTGAGTTATACAATAGAGATGCAAGTAAAATATCCAGTGGTAATTCTGAATGCAGTAATTTATGTATTTGAAAACAAGATTTTTTTTTTTTTAGGAGCACATTTTTTTGAATTAATTTTGATTTTAAGCAGATTATATTTTTTTGTATATACAGTGAATTTGTAAACTCATTTGTCTTACCATAAATAAGCGAAAGGTTTCACAATACTGTAAGGTGAGACTATTTACTGCTAAGGAACATAACAGCAATATGCACTGAATTTTCAGAATGTGACAATGCCCTGACTCAAGAACACATTGTGGTTAATAAAAGACATGTTGGTCTGAAGTTTTTGGTCTCATCCCTGCTCAGTTACATCCGCTGTTCTTTTTTGATACAGTAATGGAAGAAATTAGCTTTCACTTAACAGGATAAAGGATTATGGCAAGATAATAATGATAACAACAACAACAACAACAACAATAATAATAATAATATAATCATATAATGATAATTATAATAATAATTTTCTTCTGTCCATTATGTGGTTTACCTTGTGGAATTGCAGCACATGCTGTCAGCATCACCAGTAGAAGTAAAAACTTCATCTAACGGAAAGAGAAATAATAATTATTAGTATTAGTATTGCTATCACTTCCAGTGTGCAATACACTGCAAATTAATTTACTGTCACTGTACTTGACCTGCTGTTACAATGGATAGCTTGAAAACTGTACAAAATTGGTAGAAAGTACAATAACATTTTTATGTTCCTCTCTTTACCATTGTCATGCATTGATATCTTGTCTTGAGCTTACCTTGTTGTCTATGCAAGTGTCAGGATTCATAATATGCCACAGTGTCTGGGTTTGTCAGTTTTAACACCTGCTGCTTCCTTATTGCTGTGTGACACTTTGAGTATTTGTTGTTGTTTTGTTCCTGACTGCAGATTCCAGTGAATTCAGGTTTAAGTTCAAGTTTATTTATACCCCTTAATCACAGTTTACAGGCTCACGGTTTATAGACCAGTCACGAGTTCAATGGATGCCAAAGGGCAATCATCAGATCAAATCAGTTAATTTCTCTTCAATCATTAATCGCGCACAGAAGAACATAGATGCACACTGGATGATAACAACTTCATCACGTGCGTTTGTCTGTGTGTTCCTTGTGTCTCTGTCCAGGGGCCTCCACTGTGAAGCAAGATTATGGGGTTATCCTGCCTCAAACTTAAGCCTGAATTTTTTATTATCACGAAGGTGGCTTACTTTTAACCCGGCTTGGTCACCATGGTAACTTATCTTGCATGGCTAACTTGATATGGGACAGGTTATGTTAATTTTTATGTCTTAAAATATCAAAACACTGCCCTATGACCATTCAAGATCATTGAGAAACCTCACTTAAAATTACTACAGGGGTTCCCCAAGAGTCCATTTTGGGTCCTCTACTCTTCCCCCCTTATATAAATTACATCATATCCATTTCTTGACTTTGAATTTTTATGCTGATGACTCAATTTTGTATGCCTCTGGATCATCACCTAATGTGGCCATAATCAAAAACAGTCTGCTTCTGGTGCATTTCAGTTGTCTCTGGCTTACCAACAGCTTGTCTTAAATTCTGATAAAGACTGTATGTCATTCTCAAGGTCCCACAGGTCAAACTATTTAGTCGCTGATGCTCTTATACCTCGAGGTTCCAAATTAAAAACTGTAGAATCCTTCAAATTCCTAAGAATCTGGCTGAATAATGAACTCTCTTTTAAGACCAGTGGAGATCAATCCACTGAAAAGCTGGAAGAAAAATTATGTTTCTTGTACCACATCAAATATAGTTGTAAGAGAAAGCGGGATGATCTTCTTTAGAAAAGAGAGGTGTACTAAATAGTGTTTTGTTATTTCTCAGTCCCTACTGAATAAAACTTTCCCATAATCTGTGCTCATACTTTTAGATGTGCCTCATGTTCAAACAGGGTTGGGTAAAATTGCTTTTAAATACCTTATGTCACATAAATGCAACAAACTCAAAAGTCTTTGAAATTAAAGGTCTCTTTTCTTTTCTTTTTTTCTTTTTTGTTTGTAACTGTTATCTTTGACTTTTATCTGTCTGGTGTATGATTAGTGCATGTTAATATGTGACAGCTTTGTGATGTTTTTCCAATCCATTTATACATGGGCTCTCCTGAAAAAGACATCTTGATTGGTGAAACAGCCTGTTCAAATAAAGGAATAAAATTTAATGTAATTTTGTCTTTTGCCCTTGTTGGGAAATCTGATAATAGGTACCGATTGACGTGAGTTGTTTGGGGAAGGCTGCTATGAAGCTGCACTAGCCATCTCCCTGTGTTTGGTATGGACAAATGACCAGTTCCAATAGCCCATACTTGTGGTATTGTGATCTTCAATATACGTTCACATAATGGATTCTAGCTGTGCAGATTGGCCCAATCAAGAAAAACTACACTCATAAGTGAACTCAACATGCATTAATTCACAGTGAAGCTAATACTGCTCTGAGGCAGTGTTGCATATCCAAGTATATGTCCCTAAATACACTACTTCTGTGACTTTCTGGTAGCTGTCACCTGGCAGAACAAAAGAGCAACAAAGAAGTGCCATCTCAGGTGACAAACGGTTTCAGCATAATTTAAGCAATTTTAACAGGTAGCCGTTAAGGAACTCACAAAAATTAAATGATGAAAATGTAGTTTATAAATGATGAAAAATGACTACAGTGTAAATGGCTGAACGAATTCATTCTTAATTATAACTCACATAAAGACAGGTAAAAACACTCTATCACTTGCTGCTTCCTTATTGCTGTGTGACACTTTGAGTATTTGTTGTTGTTTTGTTCCTGACTGCAGATTCCAGGAAGTTCAAGTTTAAGTTCAAGCTTATTTATAGCCCTTAATCACAGTTTACAGGCTCACGGTTTATAGACCAGTCACGAGTTCAATGTATACCAAAAGGGCATCAGATCAAATCAGTTAATTTCTCTTCAATCATTAATCGCGCACAGAAGAACATGCATGCACACTGGATGATAACAACTTCATCACGTGTGTTTGTCTGTGTGTTCCTTGTGTCTCTGTCCAAGGGCCTCCACTGTGAAGCAAGATTATGGTGTTATCCTGCCTCAAAAGTAAGCCACCTTGGCTTACTTTTGACCCGGCTTGGTCACCATGGTAACTTATCTTGCATGACTAACTTGATATGGGACAGGTTATAATTTTTATGGCTTAAAATATCAAAACACCATTACTACTACGATTAATATTATTTAGTACATGGTTCAGAACAATCAAGGCTGTGTGAGTTTTGTGCAGATATTCAACACTCCATATTTCACAGTGAAACAAACAATGCCAGTACCTGAACAATTTTCTCAAGAAGCCACTGAAGAAATGCCAAAAAAGGAGAGTACTGATATTCAAATTAATGTTACAAGTGACACGATCAACAAAAGGGAAAGCCAGAAAGAACTTTGTGCTCGATGCAGAGGAGACAGGAGACCTTTTGAAAATTCAATCATTTCACTTTGAGTAACTACTGATTTAACATGAATGGCTGACACTTTCAACTAATAGCAATATGGAAAGACTGTGTAAAACATTTAAGCTCTTCATTTGTTGATTTAGTAACAGATCTGTTGTTTATTTTCCACCAGCACTCTTCCTGTGATGTAGAACTCAAGTGCACTCCAGTTGAGCACATTTCCTGGGGTGAAGTTCAGTTGATCCATGTAGCGATGGATCTCGCAGGGTGAAAGGACGTAGTCCCACATGTGGACATCAGAGATCATGCCAACGAAAGACTGTTTAGCATCAAACCTCCCACCATGGGAATCCTGCTCCTGTAGACATTGCAGAAAAGACAAATTGAGATAAGTAACAGTAAAATTGTACAATATTTTCCCCTGTGAGGAGAGATCTACAATCTAGACACACAAAATGTAGCAATCCCAGTATTTGTAGGACAAATAGCCTAACAGTAGTACCTGTCCTAAGATAACGATAGTGTTTCCCCTGATGTTTGATCCAGACCTGATGAATTTCCTGGAACTGGGCTGGTCATTCAGCCACAACTGTCCCAGCCCTGACACAGCATCCCAGGTGCCACAAACAGAGTGCCATGTGTTCAGCTTGTATTCCTGACCATCAAAATCTGCATGACTGTTCCTGGCATACAGCCCAATCTGATTGGCTGCGGCATTCTTGAAAATCACAAAGTTATTAAAAGCAGAGGGCGTGGCCAGAGAGAACAAGACGTGATTTCTGCTGAGGTCTGTAAAAGTCCTGTAAACATAAGAAAATGTGATGAAAATGTCATGCATCAAGCTT
Source organism: Holocentrus rufus (assembly GCA_900302615.1). Taxonomy (NCBI): domain Eukaryota; kingdom Metazoa; phylum Chordata; class Actinopteri; order Holocentriformes; family Holocentridae; genus Holocentrus; species Holocentrus rufus. The sequence continues at coordinate 17,468 of OMLF01012893.1, read as the reverse complement.
TTCACAGTGAAGGATACAATGGGCTCCAAAATGAATTTGTGAGTCGATGATACCTGAGACAGACAGTTACAGCACTGAAATCCTCTCTTGATGTATTCAGCATCACATGAGCTGTGTTGGTCTGTTGTGGGAAGATGAACATTTTACCTGAAAGATCTAAACCAAGAAAGACAAAATTTCAAAATCCGAATGCAAAATTCAAAATGTCATGCAAATGACATGAAAAAATGAGTTGCACAGCAGAAACAGAGATAAAATTTCCAGTGGCATAACTTTCAACTCCTCCATTTTTCCCAGGAGTCTTTTTTTTAACCATTTCTACCATTAATCTTCCATTTACTGAGACATTTTTAATCCATTGGGAATTTTGAGTGAAATTTAAAGTGCCAGATAAGATTGAGAGAAAATGTAATGTATGTCACATATTAGGCTTTTCTCATGCTATCTGGCAAAACAACATTGAATATCATTTTCAAAAATGACGTAGCGCAAACTGGCAGGATCATCATAAAATTGGGTGCAACAGAGAATAGGTTTGAAATGTTGGACATTGTTATTTCATGTTTTTCACTTTCTTTTCTTTTTCTTTTTGCATATTGGTATAAGAAAACTCATTTAGACACTGACACTTTGCATGCAGACACTTTTTTTATTGTGACCTACCACAAGTCCATGTGACTCTATTACTTTTATGTTCTTGTATTTTTTTTTCTTTCAATTCATCTGTGGCATAGAATTATATCAATGAAAGACTTGAGGACAAGCAGTTTGCTCATGCCTGAGAAAATCCCCCTCTTCTTCGCAACGTAATGTTAATGGGTATGCAGAATATTATTGAAAGAATAGAAATAGAGAATAGAAATATTGCATTAATTGTAGTTACAATCACAGCATTGTCAAGTGCACTTGGAAGAAATGAAATACAAAAATATCTTCTTATCTATTGCCTTCGGTGGACAGGAATTAAAGAGGAGGAAGACTGGTTGGGGCAAACCTCCACCATGCTCAGCTTTTGTGTAGTATTCCCACTGCTGAGAATCGTTATCTTTCAAAAATAATAACACTGAGAAGAGCCAGCAGATATTGCCCATTTCAGAATGATCCTGAGAGATCTGCCTCAGTGTGTCGCCACATTTCCCATAGGGACGTGTTTCATATACTTTAGTGACTCAACACTGTTCAGCAGCTGTGCAGCAGCACTGCAGCGTTCTAGTCCATATCAGCGCAATGCACATGCAGGAGCAATAGAGTGCATTACAAGGAATGCAACTGTATGCAACTGTAAACCGAAAGTGTTTACCGCTAAAAATAGTGTATTGGTAAGGGGTGACTTTGCTAAGTTTATGAAGACAGACAAGTTTTTTTTTTTGGCCAACTAAATCCCCGAATTTCATACTGATGAATAAATTTATCAGTGTATCACCTTTGAGCCCAAAAGTTCAAACTTAATGCCCGGAAGTTACAGAATGTGACAACACTTTGACAACTTTCTTTAATTTAAGATTAAAGAAAATGATTATTATTATGTTTTTAACACTATGTTAAATCAGAATAAGGAAATAGGAAAAACTAGGTATTTTCTTCTTGCAAAAAGTAGTTGTACATTGTAATTACATTTGACATCTATCACTATAGATCATTCATATAAATAATTAATAAACATAAACATTTAGATGCATCATGCCACATTTACATGGCACACAATCATCTGTAGTCCCTGGGCAGGTTGATGGTTTATAAAAAACATAAAGGAACATACAAAAAGCACATAAGCACAGACAGATAAATTAAAACTATGCAAGAATTAACTGGTAACAAGCATTCATTAGCACAGAAACGCAAAATAAAGACCCTGTCATCTAACAATCTAACACACAGCACAGAGCAAATCTGTACCATAAAGCATACACCATAAGACACGTTGAGTCACACAAATTAATTTAAAATTACTTGTAGCCACACATTGCAACCAGCAAAGTATTTACACAGAAGTTATCATATCAAATACTAAACTTGACAACACATCACAGCTGCCTTTTTTTAATTGAATGGCATAATCTATGTTATAAAAAAAGATAATAGATGTTTTTTAATGAGAAATACAAGTGTTTTACAAAGAGATGCATTTCATCTGTTTCTGTCATGAACACATACAGTATATGGAGAGTCTGTAGCTACAAACCTGTTTTTATTTATTTATTTTGTTTGATTGATTGATTGATTGACTGATTGACTGACTGATTTGGCTGAGTTCTTTACCTTGAGGAGCAGCAGCACATGCTTTCAGCATCACCAGTAAAAGTAAAAACTTCATCTAAGGGAAAGACAACAAGTACATCACAGAAAATGCTCAGATTAAATAAAATCCATTGCTTATGTGTCACACAGTACGAATACAGTTAGAAAAGATAGCAAGATAGAAGTAAGAATATAGTATGAAAAAAAATCACCAATCACCTCATGTTTCTGTCTTTAATATTACAGAGAGTAATGTGTTGATCTTACCTTGCAGTCAATGAAAGTGACATGGTCTACTGTACTCAACAGTGTGTGGGTTGCTGAGTTTTCATACTTGCAGCTTTCTCACTCATTTGTGAGGCAGGAATGAGGAAGATGAATGAGGAATCCTGTTTGTTTGGATATTTTAGTAGCAGTAGCAAGCAAGGGTGTTGCTTTCAGTCTTATCCATCTGTGTGTGTGTGTGTGTGTGTGTGTGTGTGTGTGTGTGTGTGTGTGGCGTGTGTGTGTGTGTGTGTACAACATAACTGAAATAGTTCTGATCTGATTTGTATCAACTTGGCAGAAGTGTTAAAGCGATTTGGAAGTTTAGTAAAACAGTTTAGTAAAAGCTGTGGTCTAATCAGTTTTCAATACTGACTGCAGACTTTTCATAATATCACTGTTTGAATGTGATGTGAAAGTAGATGCAATGATCTGGAAGACCTGAAAAGCAGATCCAGTAAACCGGATCTATTTTCTCATTCAAACAGTGATATTATGAACATTCAACAGTCAGCACTGAAAACCGATTAGACCACGGCTTCCTTTATTTCTTTCTTTCAGTCATGTTTGTAACTTGTTCATATTTGAGCTACAACTCTGTTTTTGAGAGTCATCTTTTGAATGCAATACACATAAATGAAGAGGCGAGAGGTGGAGCTACCACGTTAGAGGCCTCAGTGAATTGGAGTGGCAAAATATAGACTTATAGTGAGCTCAAGCTCAACAGATCAAGCATTTTGCAGCAGTTGCTCTAATTTCCCTTTAAGGGTTTTGCTATGTTCAACATTTTTTGTTTTGAAAATAATTTTTGACAATTTTAACAATGCAAAAACAGTTATATGGTCAATTCAGATTTAATAGTTTAGAAAAATCCAAGGTTGTACAAGTGTCCACATTTCACAATTAAATGTTGTTGGAAACACTGCCAGCCTAACTTCAACAGGGTTTCTTTTCTGAAGAAACCCTGAAGAAGTGGTAAGAAAAGTTGAGTATTGATATTCAAATTAATGTTAAAAGTGACACAATCAACAAGAGGGAAGGCCAGAAAGAACTGACTGATGCAGAGGAGACAAGGAAACCTTTTGAAAATGCAATCACTTCACTATGAGTAACTATTGATTTAACATAAATGGTTGACACTTTCAACTGATAACAATGGAACTACGTAAAGACTTTGTAACACATTTAAGCTCTTCATTTGTTGATTTAGTAACAGATCTGTTGTTTATTTTCCACCAGCACTCTTCCTGTGATGTGGAACTCAATTGCCCTCCAGTTGAGCACATTTCCTGGGGTGAAGTTCAGTTGATCCATGTAGCGATGGATCTCGCAGGGTGAAAGGACGTAATCCCACATGTGGACATCAGAGATCATGCCAATGAAAGACTGTTTTGGATCAAACCCCCCACCATGGGAATCCTGCTCCTGTAGACATTGTAAAAAAGACAAACTGAGATAAGTAACAGTAAAATTGTATTTTGTTCTGAGATGACAAATCTGAGCTTCCACAAATCATAAATTCACAATCTGCAGTCTTTTTAGGTTTCTTGGAGGATTATCCCCTTAAGCAACCAACAGTAGTACCTGTCCTAAGATAATGATAGTGTGTCCTCTGATGTTTGATCCAGAGCTGATGTATTTCCTGGAACTGGACTGTCCATTCAGCCACAACTGTCCCAGTCCTGATGCAGAGTCCCAGGTGGCACAAACAGGGAGCCATGCATTCAGCTTGTATTCCTGACCTCCAAATTCCGCACTGCTGTCCTTGACATGCAGCTCGATCTGATTGGCTGCATTCTTCTTGAAAATCAGGAAGTCATTTGCAGCGGAGGGCGTGGCCAGAGAGAACAGGAGGTGACTTCTACTGAGGTCTGTGAAAGTCCTGCAGGGGTAACAAAAAAAAAAAAAAAGTTCATGCTTCAGGCCTTTCACAGTCAGGGATACAATGGGTTTCATCACAGTTTTGCATGTGGATGATACCTGAGACAGACAGTTACAGCACTGAAATCGTCTCTTGATGTATTCAGCTTCACATGAGCTGTGCTGGTCTGTTGTGGGAAGACGAACATTTTATCTGAAAGATCTAAACCAACAAAGACAGAATTTCAAAATTTGGAAAAACTATGTAAACATACATTTGCTATCTACAGTATTTGCAGCCTCAGAGTCTGGTGCATACTGTAAGTATTTTCGGATGATAAATAAGCTAAGCACATGTATCATATATAATACATTCACTGTATATTTACTGTGAATGTTAAAGGAACTGCCCTGAAATATACTTGACTGTTGGCCTAGATTTAACCTCGGCTCCAGTTCATGATGTACGTAGCCTATTGTCTGAGAGTCAAGCCTCATTTGACCTCAAGCTGCATGCCCTGAAGTTATGGCATGTGACAACACCTTGATTCATGTTTCAGGAAACCCATAGCAGATTTTACACCAGGAAGTTGGCTGAATGCCATACAAATAATAAAAGGTTTATAAAAGGCCTCTTAATTGAAGGCTATCTCATCCCTTGGAGAAATGTGGCTGTGTAAAGTTAAACATGTACAGTAATAGAACAGTCAAAAAACAAACAAACAAATTAGCTTTCAGCTGAAATTAAATCATTAAGAGGACAAATGGTTACAATAAAACTTTCTAAGTACATATTTCATTTATATACTGCCTATATTACATATTCACAGTATAACTTGGCATGTTTAATGCACATGTCCTATAGTTTAATGACAACTGTCAGTTTAAAAAGTAAATAAATGTTTAAACATAGTTCACGTTAATATAAAAGAGAAGGTTCTCCAATGGACAATGTTGACAATTTCCAAAGAGATTTTTTGACCTATTTTGTCGATTACCATTCATATGGAAAGTAATTGCAAACATATACATTTTTGTCTGTCTATTATGTGATTTACCTTGAGGAGTAGCAGCACACGCTGTCAGCATCACCAATAAAAGTAAAAACTTCATCTATTGGACAGACACACCAAAAACGCTCAGGTTAAGTGAAATCCATTGCTTTTGTCTCGATAATAATAAATAACATACATGATAAAAAACATCGAGATAAAATAAATGAACATACATTGATCTTACCTTGTGCCCTATACAAGTGTCAGGATGTATGCTCCAGTGCATGGGGTAGTGAATACTTGCTGCTTCCTCATTCCTGTGTTAAGCTTTGACCATTTCCTTTTTTTTTTTTTTTTCCTAACTTCAGATGCCAGCATTGCAAAAGTTTCCTTCCTCATAGATTTTTTTTTCCATACAACAGAATGAATGCTGGAAGCCCATGTTCATATTAAAAGATAATGCCTTATATAAAAAAACAAATAAATCATATAATAAAACGTTGTAAAAATACACAGATCTCTAAATATGTCAGCACTCATGTATTGTATTCACTGGTGTCTTGTGTGTGCTGGACCATGAGGCAACAGGTTGAGCATTAAGGATGAACACCAAACAGTAATTTATCCAAGACAAGTCAATTTTATTCATAGAGCACATTTCAAAACAACAGATGTTGAGTTGAGTAGTCTACAGTGAGGTAAAAAATAGAAGATAAAAGATAATTACCATATTAAATATATGACAGACAAGAGGAAACTACTGTTCAGTCTTTTTAAGAAAAATTTGAATTAAAACAAAAAAAGGTTGTTTTTTTTTTTTATTTTATTTTATTTTTTTTAATAATTACAGGGGCAATAACAAAACTTGAACTAAATTAGAATACCATAATGGTAAATTATGGTCATGTAAATTCTGCTGAATGTTTTGATGTAAGGCTATCAAAATGAAATGTAAATTGAAAACACTAAATCAAGACAGACATCATTTGACAGGACAGGAGGAGCCATGCCTCATGGTACAGGTACATGGTACAGTACACTAGAAAAAATAAAATAAAATGAAATAACAAGACAGGACACAGTAGCCTTATAACAGTAAATTATACAGGACAAGACATGACACACAACAGAATAATCTAACCACTGGTGCAGGGTATTTATTTGACAGAAGATTGGTGTTTGGTGCTCTTTTGCATAATATTAATATTACTTTATTACAATTATATGCTGCACACCATACAATACTTCTTGTGTGGCAGATAATGAGTTTTTCTATTTGCTGCTTCCACATTATGACGTCGAGCTTGGCATTTTGGCTTCCTTTTGAGCTTTTGTCCTTGATTCCAGTATTGCAAAACTTTACTTCCTCAAAAATGTGACTGGGGTTAGGGTTAGGCAAATTATTTACAAATTTGAATCACACCCTATGTTGAGTAAACGTGATTCAAACAGTATAGTTCCTTGGTTGCTGTTGGTGTATTTTCCTGTTAAATCCTCTGTCAATAATATAGGATGTGCTAGAGTCTCAGCTAGTCTGGATGTAGCAAGTCTCTGATTGGTAGCCACCTCTCCGGTTTCCTGCTGTTTTGATTATGCACTTTGTTCATGGTATGATTCATTTCCAGCAGCTTAGTATGGTCCATAACATTTATAACAACAGAGCTCCAGAGTACTTATGTGGCTATTTCCAGACGGTCAAGGATGCACATACATTTCAGACCACAGCTAGTATTCCTGACTGTTCTTGCCTTGGTTCAAGATGGGGAATTTAGAAATATAGGAGTGCCTAGTAATTTAGAACTAATCTCTGTAATCGCTGTATTTTATTTTAGTTTTTTAAATTTTTATTTATTTATTTATTTATTTTGTATACCATCAAGGACCAATATGGAAATTAATCGGATGACTCTATTGTGCCATCCTCGACAATGTAACAAAGATATTCTACTGTATGTCTTGGCTTTTTATTGTCATATAAACTAAAAACTAAAAAACACAAGAGAATAAATAAATAAATAAATAAATAAAGTGGATGCCCAGGCAATTCACAGTACTATACACTGTAAAATATTGTTTTTATAGTAGATAGTGAGGTTTCTTGTTTTACAAGCCCACTCTAACAACTTCAAGGAGTCCGGTTGATGAAATGTCATTAGACAGGTCACTAATAAGGGTAATAGTCCTCCAAAGAGTTCCCGTCTAACACACAGGCAGCCTGTCTAGGCGATCCCTCCAGCAAAGCCTTGACAGCTGTGACACTCCTCATGTCTGCTGGAGTTTCAAATCCAGTGTGGTTACATTCCAACTATTGTTTTTTCTCATGACAGTTGGACGAGGAATAATACAGGCCATCATCGCTTTGCCAGAAATAAATTCAAAATCTGTCTCTTTGAAGAAGCCATGCTCATTAAGAAGGAACTTAAGTAATAGTAACAGCTCATTTCTCATTAAGTACAACTTTGAAAGTAACATGAATTATTAAACCTGGCATGATCATTTTTGTCATTATTAGTTATGTTTTTTTTGTTGTTGGTTGCCTTATTGATCTGTTTATGTCCTTCTTTCCTTCCTTGTGCACACAGATTGTAGAAAAAGCACTTATGTTACAATAATATAGGTTATCAGTGATGTACTTTCTTTTTCCTTCTTCCCTTCTCAGTTGACAAAAAACGACTTGGCGTAGTACAACGTAGAGGGCCTATCGCTACTGTCACATGCAAGCATTATATCCACTCCACAGAGGGCTTCTGTGATGGAGAAGTCTGCAGGCTGCTGCCTCTGCTGAAGTGATGGGATCCAGAAGTGATGAGGGAGAAGCCTGCAGCTCGGAGTGAATGTTTCCTGGAGAACAGCATCAGATCAGCCAGAGGGATGAGCCCTGGAGAGGGATCAGACGGAGACGACTAGACAGAGCGCGCTCAACTCAGCCGGGAAAAACTCCCTGGGTTCGACTGGGCTTCCAGACAGGAAGAGAGATAGTTGGAGAGAGAGAGAGAGAGAGAGAGAGAGAGAGAGAGAGAGAGAGAGAGAGAGAGAGAGAGAGAGAGAGAGAGAGAGAGAGAGAGAGAGACAGAGAGCGAGAGAGAGAGAGAGAGAGAGAGAGAGAGAGCGGGAGAGAGAGAGAGAG
>OMLF01012890.1:0-24254 GCA_900302615.1 Holocentrus rufus | reverse complement strand
CCAGACACAGATTAAAACCGACACAAAAAAAATGATATGACTTTCCAGACTCCTTACTAGACTTACTAAAACATGTCTTTTCTTCATTCTGTCATGGCTTCCTTTCAATCAGGTTATTTTGTGTATATGTTTTATAGAAACTACTCCGTTCCCTTTTGAGATAACAGTGTTCAACAACCTTTAACCCTTGAAAATAAAGTCTGATTCAAAAGCACCTTATTTCAGCACAGATTTTGCAGTCAGGGAGGCAGATTTCCCCATTAAAAGTACATTTCCATCGCTACAATTTTAAACAAACTTGCTTCCTCCAAAAATCTAAGCGGTCTTTTGAGAGCTCAGCCTCTTTTGTGAAAATGTTCAGGTTCCTTCACCCAGGTTAGAAAAAGTACTCTTTGCCTTCCTCCATTATGGTGGGGTGGCTAGAAAACCAAGTAAATTGGGAAATGGTGCACTTTGTGATTCAAGTTAAAGTTCAATACTTTATTGCCATGCCAACATACATGGTTGATTAGACTTTGCCTCAGTGTAGCGCTGGTCAAAAATAACAATAAGGCATAAACAGTAGCCAAACATTACCACACATCCATATAAATACATATTGAAAGAATAACTGCATTGTTCACACAGCTAGAAGAAATTATAAGCTATTAATGTCTTAAGCTGGAGAGCAATTACAGCTTTATCGTGGTTCCTCTCCTGCCACGAAGTCAAAATGTATTGACACCCACGACCCTGGCTAAACTACATATTAATGTGATAGGCCTAAGCCCATTAATGACTTGAACTGCTTGTAAGAATAGACGAACGCAGGCTGAGCTTAGGGCTCCAGGCTTGTACATTTTTTACAATGTGCAGAATAAAAGTAAAACATACTCAAGAAAATGTATTATCTTTTAGGGATAGGGGTTGCATTGACTTACCAGTCAAGTAGTGAACTAGTAAAACCAAGGCACTCTGCAGAGGTGTTGAATGTAAGGCACTCTCAATTGATAAATGCACTGCTTTATACTTATTTTTGCAGATTATGTCCATCCCCACCCTCTTAATCATTTCGCTTGTTGTTCTGGCTCTGTATCATATTGTATCACATTCACATTTTTGTCCCAAAATAGTCAACAATTGCAGCAGAAATCAGTTACAATGCAGCACTTAATGAGCACTTAGCACTCAGAAACTAAGAGAGTAGGACAGTGATTGTTCCACATTGTGGGTATTCATTATTCACGGCACCAGCCAGATTTTTTCCCCCCGTCCCAGAACTGTTTTTATTCAAATATCAAGGAAACAAAGCAGAACGAAAGAGCAGCATGAAAATTAAACTTGAGGAAAACCTTGGCAACCGCTGTGTCAAGAGTAGCAATCTCATGTCAGTCCACTGAGTTGTTTACTTCCACAAAACTTGGATTGTAATCCTTAGCCTAGGCTCATTCAGCTAGCAGGGCCGATAGATATTTCTCAGCATAAGTCTCAAATCCTGGATGTATGACTGAGGATACGCTGCCGACTGAGCCAAATCCATTGTGCTGCCTTGATTTGGACAAAGGACAGTGTTTCTGCTGCAGGAACGAGTTTATCTGACTTCTCCACCTTTGTTTAAGTAACCATGTTTCATGAATAATTTGTGAAGCAAAACAGTGGCAGTCAGAAAGTTTGTTAAATCTCCGCCCCAGAATTTATTGGGCATATTTACACATAGATTTTTGTTTGTTTGAGTTCAATGTTGTGTACTGATTACTGGTTTTATGCATTTTATGTAATCAGGTCCCTAACTTTTGTAACTTTTTTGTATGCATGTGACATCTGTGAAATGTATTTGTATGCTTTAATTATTAGTTGCTGCCATCTTGACCAAGATTCTCGTGTGAAAGGGATATTATATTTCAATAAATAAATACATAGATAAATACACGACTGTCGCTGAAGGTACTCAGCATACAAAATCTGTTCTACTAGCATTACCACTTAGACCTACTGCATATTGTTGAGATACAGTCTGGATCCTCACACATTCAGCTCTATTGTGTTTGTTGTGTCTGTTTGTGTCTCTCAGACTGACTGTCAAAATCTCTCGGGGTAATCAAGATAGAGATGTGGGAAAAAATTCTCTGGAAAAATAAATAAATAAAAGCTTGGTGGGGGGCAGAAATGACTTCAGATCTTGTACAGATATGGTCTATCAAAAAAATATGACAGCAAAGCTTAATCTATTATGCATGTTTGGAAGAATATGTTTTTGTCCAACATCCAATAAATGGCGATATATAATTAAAGCACAGCTGGTTAAATTTTAATACAAATGAAATAATTTATTCATTAGATTTAGATCACATTTCAAAGGTGCGTACATTTCCATGCTTACCAACAAGGGAACAAATGGAAATCTGTTGGAAATACAGTCACAAAAATGTAATAGTCTTGTTTAACAAGTGGTAGCAGTGGCTCAAAAGCAGAGTCTTCGCACACACGTGTGTTGTCTCAAACGAAAGTTAAGCATGAGTCATTTCTGAGAAGATGCTGCTGGGGAGTCGAGTTTCCTTCCCTTTGAACGATAGCAGATTTTGCCTCTTTGCACAGAACTAATTATGGTTCTATTTTGTATTGTTCCTTCGTAAATGGAAACCTGGGGAGCTGGTGGCCATGGGGCACCCTACCATCCTTTTTTTAAGTCAATTAATTTGATTCCCTATAGGGTAACTACAGGTCTAAGGAGAAGCCTGGACTTTCAGCTTGAATATTTTTACCTCTTCTGACCTCTGCGGAGAAAAAAAAAAGAAATTTCAGTCTTTTTCTCAAGACATCCACACTACCAACAAAATAATATCCAGTAGGAATGCAGAAGTAGCTTGTAATTAAAACCTTTAGAAATCTTTCAGGTCTGTATTATGTCTGCATCATAACATCAGAAGTCTGAGGACCCCATTTCAGATATATATTTTTTCCTGTTTGTCCTCTTTGACTTCATCATCTTTAAAGGCCATTGCAGTAATTTCTATGTATTAAAATGGTGCTCAGATATGCCAGCTAGAAATCCCTGAAATCAGCTCCAATATCCAAATAAATTTTTAATCACCTCTACAGAATAAACATTTGCAAAGTATTCCTGAGGGCCTTTAGGAGATATTCAGGACAAACTTGATGGTGCAGTGGCTATTTCATCAAAATGTTTGAGCTCAATAAAACAGGTTATCTTCCACAGACAGACTGTTACCTTTTATGTCTGCTCTTCAACCACCCCCAACTGTAAGAGAGACAGAATCGTGACCCAAACACAGAAACCTGTATTTATCAGGCAACTTTCACCCTGTTTTCTCAATTTGCAATTGGCAGGAGTCACAAAACCCAGTATTCTGTGGGCACATCAATTACTTTATAACTACTCTTATACTCGCTATTGCAAAAAGAAGTCTGACATATTCACCAGAGGGTACTGTATCACTTGATCCTAAATAATTGCTGTTTTCTTTCTTGGTTTGTTTGTTTCTTACAAAAAAAAAAAGTGGGACATTTTCTTTTTCACAGCTATCACTCTTGCCACGACTCCTCACATGGTCATTTGGAGCTGCAGGGGGTTTTAATATATTGCAGTTTACATGAATGAATTTTTTGGAGTTGTGTGGGCTGTTCGCCTTGACAACAGAATAATCAATGTTAAATTGCCTGTACAGAAGCTGATGTCGACCCTAGCTGGAGCAGCGTCAGCGTTGAGCTATGGCTGCATTGTGTTCATTTGGAAGGGAGAGACTAACTTTATTTATTTCCTATGTGTATCTTAAAACTCCCCATCCTTCTTTCCATCAGTCCATCCATCCTTTCCATACATTGACTCATTTAATGCATACATAGATTTTCTATATGGTATAAAGCCAAACAAATCCTGAGTTTGCTTTGACTAGGTTTATACGCTCTTTGCACACAATTGAGTTTTGGCCACAACATGCTGCTCTCATGTTCCCTCTTGCAAAGCAGTTGTGTTCCAGTCCCCTTTTCCCAAACTTAATTAGTCATGGAGAGACACATATGAGAAAAGGAGAAGGTCATTTTTGTTGTTTAGCATACTGATAGAAACTTTGGGACACAGATCACTAACTCCATATGCTAGCCACTAACCACTAATGAGGTCAGCACAGCCTTTCCTTACTAGTCTAAAGGCCACGGCAAACTTAAAAACACTGAACTTTGCACAATTACAAGGGAGAGGGGAGGTGGTGGGAACTCCCACACAGGGAGTGCATCAGTAATTCACAGAGTGAAATATTTCATCTCGCAGAAGACCCCTCTCATTTTCAGGAATGTCATTTTTGAGGGGTAGGAGAGAGACATCCTTCTAGACATCAATTATTAACCAAAGCTTATATCACAACCTCATAGATCAAAACAGCAAGCTTGTAAGATACTAGAGGGCATCTCATATATTTAGCGCTGGCAGAGAAACACAAATCTAAGACGGAAAGGTTAGGCGTTTGAAATCTGACACGAGCATACAAGTCTTTGTAATTTCCCTGACAGGTACACGATATGGCAGAGGAGCACTGTAGGGTATGTGAGTCTATCTTTGTACTTCTCCATCAGAGGCAGAGGATTTTGCACCACCACAGAATAGGGTTCCTGTGAAAATGAATATTTTATGATATTGCTACCAGGCTATGATTGGAAGCATAAGAGTAGATTTGCATTCCAAACTGCCTCTTGTGCAGAAATTTCATCATTACCAACCTTAGATCACAGTATTAATGCACCCAGCAGTCCAAAAACGTGTGGGGTGGAGTTTTTACTGTCTCTTCTGAGGTTAAAAACCACAAGGCAGGAAAAAATATTTACCCTAGGTTAAAAGCCCACAACTCTCTGACTCATTAGGGCCGTATTTAGCATTAGGAAGTCTAGATTTCAGTTTATGTTCTATATCAGTCTGCAGCTACCGGTGATGATAAAACTTTTCCCACCTTTATGATAATGAGGCACACTTGCTATAACTCTTTCCATGTTATATTTCCAGGTGACAAAAAAATCAATTTTTACATATTTTTAATGTACCAAGTGAGCTTTCTCCAATGCTTTGGCAGCTTCCCATAGGCAATGAGGCATTTCAGAGTTAAGGTAGTAGTCCCGTGCTGTTTTATGCATAGTTGAAAAACAAAGACATTAGTGAAATGAATAATGTAGAGTCATTGCTCAGTTAGAAGTCAGGACACTTCCCTCTAGGGGGCTGCATCACTCTCTGAGCCCCTGTAACCTATGTTCATATATTTGTTTGAGTTGGTTTTAACAGCCCATTGGGGAGCAGGGCTTTCCAAAACAGCCTGCGACATTAAAACAAATGAATCATCCCTGTCCTTGTGCTGTGATGCGTGAATTGGATACGGCATGCCACACAAAATACCTGTGAAAATCCCTCGTACTTGAGAAAGGGTTGCAGCCTGTTTCACTTTCAGTCACAGAAATTGGAAGTGCTTTGTAACTGAATCCTGTAAACGCGCAGCCTAGGAAACAGTGTCTTTTAGCACACTTGACTCTACAGAAAAAAAAAAATGAATAAATAATGGCTTTGCTTTCAAATGTGGCCTCAGCATTACTAAGCCCACTCCGCCTTCTATCCAAAGAACCTGTCGCTCTCCACTTTGTAACACAAACAAACAGGAATCACGTCAGATACTTGTTACTGTGTTGCATGCTGTGTCAAGTTTGGCCTGGTGCCAGCGGAGGTATAAAAAGCCCTGGTCCCCAGATATGATGGAGCCCCTGATTGAAACTCTGGGCAGAGTGGGAGCTCTTTCTATGTGCTCTCTGTATAGAGAGCTCATTAGTTGGAGAGACCTGTGTGCATTGTTCCAAGTCTGCAGAGTCAGCGAGGGAGCCACTCATCACTCCACACAATCCAGACTCCTGCACATCTGGACCGGCAGCTTCAGGGTGACCTGCACACACACACACGCAAACACACAGCCGCATGCAAATATTAGTACAGATGCAAGCATACACACACGTGCATGTATACATCTAACCATGTGCATAAATCCATGCCTGATACATATTGTAGGCACGGCTTTGCATGAATATTATTGAAATGAATACGATTTTACAGATACACTATGCACACACACACACACACATACACACATGCTCTGTCCCTTATCCTCAGTGATTTACGGTCCATTTTACACCCAGCTCAAGTGGCCATCTCTACCGCTGACCCTGCACTGCAGCTCAGGGACAGAGGTACAGCACTTATTTGGCAGCACTTCTCCAAGAATCCCCAAGCACAAAAGGCGACTGTGCTGTCAGTCTTCACTTATGAAGGTTTTAATTTAATGGCTTGAAGGTCTAAAATGCACAGCTTCTTTCATATAGGTCAGTCCCTTTACTACTATCCCCAGTTGCCAGTTGAGAGCGAGTCTGCACTGCAGCATGTTTTACCGAACTCTAGCTGCAACTGTGTGTGCTTGTGTTTACAATGCTTTGGTATGGAAAATCTGTTGGCTAATTCAGAAGTCAGCAGCACGCATGTTACTGTCATGAATGGCATATGAATAAAGAGAAAATGAGACTAAGTATATTCCACGCCAGGGGAAAGGGCGTGCCTCTATTGAACACGTCAGTGTGCATTCTATTGACAGACATGCTGTGTTTGGCTACGTCATTCCCGAGACACACAGAGCTCTGGGTGGAAAAAGAAGGAGTTGAATAAAACTAGGAACAATGATGTAGGAGACCATCATATTGACTGTCTGTATCAGTATAAAAGAAATACACTTACAGTGCCCAGGATTGCCATTTCAAAAGACAAAAATAATCAATAGAGTCCGTTGGAGCAGCTTTCACATAATGGCTCTCACGGAGTGCTGTCATTTAAGATTAAAGCCGCCATTAGAAATCAATACTTTTAAGTCTTTTCTCTTCCGGTGCTACTGGCAAGATATAATACGGGCTGCCTCACAGTGCAGCCAGTGAGGTACAATGAGTTCACTTTCATGTTTGACTCAGATCTGGTAGCCAGTTGCTTGGGGAGTAAAAAAGAAAAAAAAAGAAAGAAAACATTCTCAGACTAACACTGGGAACGTATTGATTTATAATAGCTTCTGCAATTTGTGAAACAAAAAGAGGTCGGTGCAATGATCTGACATTCAACAAAGACATACTATAGGACTTGTACTAGCATTAGTGAAATTTGTCAGATTATTTCCTATTTCTGTCCCACACATTGCTCCTGATCTCTTGACAGATAATACTAAGTTGAACAGAACAGTCATTCTGGGAGGAAACCAGTGCCAATCTCACATTAGTCTTCTCTGTCTCTCTATTGTAAACAATCTTCCTGCTTTGGGCTAAGCTGCATAGGTCTTCCCACAGCTTACAATAGGCAGGTGTGATTTGCGGCTGGTCTACTTTATCTGGCAGCAGACGGCAATTTCAGGAGGAGGGTTTAAGCAGCTTGCACAGATGTGCTGTAAGGATTAGGCCATCTTTGATCAAGAAATGCCCAATCAATCATCGCAATATTAACCTCATAAGGGCTTTCTGGATTATTATCAAGCTTAATATTATCTTTGGTAGACTCTGGCAGTGAGTTCAGATAGGCTTTAGCAACTGTAAATTGTATTCCCTAGCTGTCACAACACCTTCTCAGAAATCTGCTAATTGGGAAGGCTCTGCCTGTTCTCAGTAGCCAAAGAAAGAAAAAAGAGCGAAAGAAAAGAAGGAGCGTGTGAGACTTAGACGTCCCAGGCTTGACTGTCATAGCACAACGCACTGCTGCTCCTCAGAGATTTGCCTCTGTGAAAAGCACACAAAGGCTTGCAGACTCCTCAGTTGAGTTTTATCGGAGGTGTGAGAGAAGAGAGAGTTGTCAGGGCCATCAGAAATGTATTCACAAACCCTATGTAGGTTCAAATTAGTCCAACTGAGTCACACGCTTACGTCATACTACGCGCCATGGATCTATTTGTGGATGCATCTATATTCACTGTTATAGCCTAATAACTCTGATGCTCCCTTCAACTGCGTGACCTTATCATTATCGACCTGCCCTGCGCTGCGCTTTGTCGCAAATATTTCAATAAAAAGCATGTCACAAATGAGGTACAAGCATCTCACATGGGAGACGATCAGAGTTCAGTGGCTTCTCAGAACATTTTTGATGTGACAGCATTGGAAATATTGCTGACATCAAAGCGGGAAAAAATTTGGGGGCAAACTCTTCCTAATGATGAATATCGGCGCCATCGCATGTTGCCGGGCTCTGAACGGCGGCGGACACCGAAACTGCAGGGGAGCCCATACGTGACGCCACTCTGGGTCTTTAAGTGCAAATCCTCACCTACAATTTCACAGGGAAGCCTTCATTTCCATTTGATTTATAATTCACAGAAGTCTGCGCCTAATCTCAGGATATCTGAAATCCAGACAAGGATCTTCAGAGACCTATTAACTCTAGAAGCTGGCTGCACTAACTGTGGGAGATACTATTCCAGCGACACTGACTGCCTTAAAGTAGCGACGGATCCTTACAGATAAAACACTAGCATACTCCTTTTCATTTGCAGAAGTGCTGATGAAAGAGAAGTCTGAAAATGGGAAAATTTGGGGTGTAGTAAAATGTTTCTCTCCTCAGTTTTCTGATACAAACAAGAACAGGTTCTCGGTGAAAAGCCAGTCAGATATGGTTACTGGAGACATGCCAAAACCTTTTCTCACATGTTTTATGAATGGGGATGTAAGGTCCATAAGGGGATACCCTCGGATTGCACCAAAAAATATACCCATTTTTGGATACAAAGTGAATGTTTTCAAACTTTTAATGTGAAATGAAATAATTAAAGACAACATGTCTGAACTCTCCATTCTGAAAGGAGCTAAAACTTTTATGAGTACCATCCAATTTTTTTGATGCTTGACGTAGGAAGCCTAGCCTTCTCTGTGGCACACTTTTCAGACTTTATGAATAAAACATGACATTCACATGGGTGTGCTTAAGCAACAGAAAGAAGTGCTGTCTCTGTTGTTGTACAATGATTTCAAATAGATCTTTTGTGAGGAAAATAAGCGTACATAAAGTCATTGTCACTCTCAAAGCATGTAGCTCTTTGGGTAATCAAAGCCATCCCTCAGAAAACTGCTCTGACATGAAGAAATCCATCAAAAGTGAAGTTTCTTAAGGTTTTGATCTCATTATTTTGTAAATTAGATCCCTAACGATGGTTTAATTGCATTGTGATGCAGTCAGAATTGATTCATTTGTTTGTTAGATTATGGGCCCGTGGTGGGATTGATAAAGCCATTCATAGGTGGGTAGCCATTAATTCTACTCATAAAAGTATCAGTCATGGCAGCTACCATATGAGTGCTAAAACAGACAATAACAAGGCTGATGCAATGCAATTACAATGCCTTATGAAGACCAAATTATTAAGTGTGCGCACGCATATGCATATTCATATGCAGGTGTACCTGTCGATGTGTCCTCTACATGGGTAAGTAATGGCAGCTTCAGTAAGACTGCATCTCTCCCTTATTTCACATTCTACCTTTATAATTAACTCTGTATTTCATTCATATGTGAGAATGATAAGACCGCTTAATTAAATACCATAAACTAGGTTTTCCCTTCGTCTGGGTCAGAGCTGTGTGAGGGGTCCTGTGATGTGAGAATTTCTTGCATAAATGAAAACAGCCAAAATATTTTGCTCTTATTTGGAAATGGATGCAGCTTTTAGACCGCACAGAGACCGTCCACCCGGCCAGCACGTCACCGACCGGCTCTGTTCCTGGTTTTTGCGATATGAGCCCGCAATGAGAACAGCAGACAATCGTAATTTGTTTTAAATGCGTTGCTATCGAAGGGATTTTCTCTATGTTTAAACAGCGAAGAACTACATATCAGTTTGAGTACCACTGAGGGTCCCTTGTATGTCATTTTGTGAATGCCATCATGGCGCAGGGAGTAGATTCATTAAAAATGAATGCATGAGACGAGGGCTGTGAAGAAATCAATGATTGCAACAACGGAATATATTTTGTGTGGACCCTGCAGTATGATATCAGGGGACATCTCAGCCTGCACCAATATGATGAACTCATTATGATGATTGAAGCTGGTCCTCAAAGAGCTACAGTTCAAATCCCAGAACAGCAAGATAACATAACTCAGAGCCAAGACACCGAGGTCACGACCTTAATTTTTTCATTTAATCTGGCACCTCTGTGATAATGACAATGACAGCCACGAGGACGACGTACGGTACCAAACACAGGGCGATATTTCACAACCCAAAAGGGCTTTCATTTCTATCTATTAAATCTAATGTGTTGAATTACAGGTAAAGATTCCCTCAGGTTCTCTGTAGACTCGCCTCTCACAGCTTTACATTTTTTCAATTAGTGGCGGAGAGGTGCACGAGGACAGCAAGTGTTAACTGTGCGCCATCGGAATACACCAAAAATCCGCCACCACTGTGCAGGAATGAGAAATGGATTTGCTGTAATGTATTTTAGATTTCCCCGAAGCAAAATAAGCAAACAAGCGCATAAATGGATTATGGCTGCGGAAGTTAGATTTCTGTTCTGTGACACAAAAAACAGTTAGCCCTTAGTGTAGGCTATGCATTTGTTGAATATAATCTGAATAAATATCTGAATATCTTTGTTTTTGCACTTGGCCACAGTACATAGATACAATGTGCTTTTGCATTATAAAACTAACTTTGGCATGCAGATAGTAGTTTTTTTCCTTTTTTGTGGACTCCATGAATAAATTTCTAAAATCAATGGCAGAATTGAGCGAATGCCTGAAAAGTTGCAATAAAAATAGAAATATCTATGACATCCACGCACACAAATAACCTGACTGTATCAGCATTGCATACACTTTCCACTCATTATATGATAAAACGCTGAAAGCCAGTGGCTTAAAAAACATTATGTCGCTGTTGTTCTCTCAAAATCACAATATCTAAAAGAAAAGAAAGTTGATGCCGGTTTACACAAAAACCTCCTTACCATTTGTAAACGTACTGAAGTCAGTGTGCCGCCCTAAAGGCACAGAAAGAGTTTCCTGAAAGATGATTCAGCATTGTCTATTGCTGAACTGGACAAATCTATTCACAGCGGTTTTGCTCACCCTTTGTACTACGGAAAAAAAATACCTTGATAATAATGGATTTTGTGTCAGTAATAACCTCATGTCCAGTCCTTTATCAGTTACGTCATGAACAATTTGACTGTGACAACAATTGCTTCATGAATAATAGAAACCTCCAGAATATTCATATTGGATGGTTTCACACTTGACTTAGCAATCCTTTCAAAGTAAAGAAAAAAATCATTATAGCGAGGCCTATTCTCTCGTTTCCTCTTGGGTATGCACAGCACCACGCTGCCAGATACGAGCTGTATCTGGGAATCTAAATCATCAGCTGTGGCCGGAGTTAAGTGAAGTTTGAACTGAGGAGACTGTGTGTTTGCTTCACACTCTATATTTGGCCCGGCTCTCTACCCTGAAAGGTAAATGACTCCCTCTCTGCTTTCATCTTTAAAGTTGCATGGGCAAGATCAGCACAGTCTGAACACAGACAGAATACAATTAAAGAAGCCTGCTGGCACTCGCTCGCCGCCAGTTTATAATCTACGGGTGGAGCGCCCTTCTTGTTGGTCAGCACATAACCGCCTGGAGGGAGCCACTGCCACCTGAGTTCAAAATCACTCCAAAGTAACTCACTATACTACACTTCTATAGTGCACCAACTTAGCAGATCAGACTCCAGTTGGAGAGAGGGTCCGCAAAGGAGCAAGCTGGCAATGAGTCATCATAGTTTTTGTTTGGGAGCACAGACTGAAAAATTGAAATGGGGGTTTGTTGAAAATACTGAAAAAGTCAGGCCGAATATGATTTATATTTCCTCAGCTCTCGCCTGTCCTGGCTTGGCACTCGGCCGTGTTAAATGCTGCCTTAATTGTGCGTCCCTGAGTAAGTGGCAGGCTGATGAAGAGTGGCAAAATACTGATAACATCAAATTGAGGTTGGACAAACCTGTTAGGTCCGCGGCCCCTTCGCTTAATGCAACACAGAGCTGAGTGATTCTGCTCCGGGGCAATTACATCTCCTTGTGGTGTGCGGTGTGAAGCCTCATAAACTATTTAATGACAATCACATTAAGGGACGGGGCTCAGATCAGACTCAGATGGGACACATGCTGATGGGGACCTGTGCGATTGTTCAAGCACTGATAAGGAGATAACCAGATGACAATAGTGTCTTCAGCAAATGCCTCCACAGAGAAAACCTGTTCCATGTATGAGTAATGCGTATGTTCTATATTCTTGTTTGCAGTACAGCGTGCAAACAAGCCTGACTGCAAACAAGTTGTCAAAACTTTTTTTCCCATGAAAAAAACAAGAGAATCAGCTCATACAAAACAGGAGTTTTGTACTGCCAGACGATTTCTTTGATTGAAATCTAAAGTTAAAAATGCAAAGAATACAGTGGCATATTCCTGCAGACTACACACTCTCTCTCTCTCTCTCTCTCTCTGATAAAATCCATGCCCCCTAACCCCAGATGTAAGCAAGTGTGTGCATTTTTCAGTAACACGTGCCACATAATTTAGACTATTAAAATTCAGTCAAAACAAGATTTAATGACATGTTCCCCTGTTGATTTATTAGAAATAACAAAAATATATTGGATTTCCCCCCCCCCAATGTTGGAAACCACTGACCTAGAAAATATGGAAAGTTCCTCTGTCCTCTCATTCACAATGATCCAAGTGGAAATATTTACCCTAGATCAAACTTATTGCCTCTGCCAAGGTGGTGATACTGTATTTTCACTCCTGTTAGATTATTTGTCCGTTTGTTAGCGGGATATCTCAAAAATGCATGAATGGATTTCCATGAAAATCAGTGGACCGATAGGCCTTGGGCCAAGAAACACATTGGTTAGTGGTGAGATGCCACATGCCTTTAGGTGGCTATTGTTTGTTAGCCATAAAAACTAAAGGAGGAAGAGACTTGATTCCAAATCCTTGAGGGTAACTTTTCAGGGTCAAGAAATCCATTTAACTTAAAATTTAAATCATAGCACTAATGTGTTTGGGTGGAACAGCAAGTTGGAAAACCACTGAGCTTTTGCGGCGTCCCATCAGTTTGACGCCTCTGTGATTCTGGGCTTTAGCCAGATTTAGGGAACTGCAGGACAAGAACATGATGATCAGAGGAGGGGAGGGGGGGGATGCTTCTCATGCTTTTCATTTTAATGAAGTTTGCTTTCTGTTCTTTACTCCTACCTTCTGATTCTTTGCAGAAGTAGTAATTGCCTCGGAGGGATTCTGTGGGAGCACAGCTCACAGTGAGACGCTGTCTTAGATATCCATCTATGCCTCTGTTCCTAGGGTAATTAAGCTTTGGAGTCACCTCAGGAGATATTGCAGCTCTTCAAACTAGCTGGCTTTGGCAATCTGTGGTGCAGTGTGGGGGGTAATATATATGTATGAGACAGTGTTTGTGTGTCTGTGTGTGTGCGCACATGCATGTACACAATGTGAAGGCAGGGTCTCCTATCGCATGAGGGTAGTTTCAGGAGAGCTCCCGAGGTGACAGGGGTGATGAAATGAAGAGCTTTTACAGAGTTCAAAGACGGGCTAGGCCAGAGTGCTAGAGTTGGGGAAAGTGCCTCACGTCCTCCTGAGTGAGCCTGTCTAAGTCCATTGGTAGTGGTTGGAATGATGGGGGCATAATTGTCTGAAAAAGATGGGCTATTTTTGTCTTTATTATGGTGCTGCAGAAAGAAATTACACCACATCTACAACAGCCATTAGGCTTTCTTGGGTCATTTGGGATTCAGTTCTCTACCAATCAAATATTAATGCTAGCGCTATCTGTCATCAAATAAATTACCTACAACATACAGGTAATGAATCCCATTACATAATTGAATGTTTTCTTTTTGTCAAATATTGTGTGAGGGAGAATAATCGTGAAATACCCCCGAAAACGCGAGAGAAAGTTAAGACTCCATTATGCTGTCATTCCTGATATTATCAAAGTCAATACAGAGCAAAATCTAGCTATAATTAAAGAAGCAGCACAACCCAATTGGTTCCATCACAACCGGCAGTTAATTGCTCTGTGCCTGAGACAGTCTGCTCAAGTACTTGGGAATTTGGTCTGACAGCACCCTGTCCTTCCTCCAACTTATAACAAAAGTGCAAACCCAGGCAAGCTCGACTCGGTGTATCAGAGGCGTTCCTCTGTCACTCTGCGGCGGCCCGGCGATTGAGCGCTGGTTGGGCGGTGCAGGGAGCAGTCCAAACACCCTGCGCCTGATTAACATTTCATTCTATATCTGTGGGTTTCAGCAGACAGCGGCTTATGAGCTGGTAGACTAAATGGCCGGAGTACATGTGCTGGCTGTGAGTGACGAGAGCGCACCGCAGGACTGACAGCCGGCAAAGGCTCTTGAATGTAGAGACTGTAGCTCTGCAGCCCCCAAAAGAGAAGCATTGATTTATTTACAGACAGTTTGGCTCGGCGCTGTACAACAAGAACTGAGTCAAACACTGCTGGTGCATTTTCTGTATATTCTTACCACAATAAAAGCAGCTTGAGCAGGACCAGACCACTCATCTCCAACATCTCCCTGGCAAGATGCTGCTCATTTGTCATATACTATCTCTGCCAGTGTCAGTCTCAGTCAGATCATCATCATCCCAGTGCTAGATTAAGATGATGTGATGCACTTATCAGCGTTTCAGAGACGCCTTTGAATGGTTACATATTTGGAGGCTCTCTCAGCCTCAGGTTTGATACCAGTTCTCCTTACAAGCCTCATCGTCACTTATACAGTTTAAATACAGTTTTCAATCTCATGGATGACACTATTCTTTTGATTCCCCTTTACTGGCATAACCGATTACAAACCATTCACAGCTTACAACGTCCCTGACAGCTTGTTAAAAATACCCATAATGCACTTGAAGACTGTTTATTCCAGTTTCCTCCTGGAATGGGAACACTAAGAAAGTCTGAAGCATCCAAACCACTTTTGTTGAGCAATGTGTGTAAGTATGAAAAAAAAAAAAAGAAAAGAAAACAGCTTTATTGGTCAGGAGAGAGGGGTAGGAATTGAGCAATAGGGCAGAGACAGTGGAGAAGAGCTGCCATCTTTTGCTGTCAGTGTTGTGCCTGGTCTTCACTAGATGGCAGTGTAGCGTAGGAATGACATTTGTTATATTTCAGTTATTTTATCATTTTCAAAACTGTCTCATTTTAATATGTGTGTGGATATTATAATGCAGCAGCATGCCTCATATTTGTTAAAAGTTACTGTGGCATGGTTAAAGTTCTGCAACTCGCCCATTTGGGTGTTTATTTTAACAACATGACTTCAGTGGACTCTGACCTTTGACCTCGCTGGGTGTGCCCTTTGGCTTTGGGTATCCTGCGGGTGTGGCTCAGTGATTGCAGAAAGCTCAGGAAATGAGTGTTTTATCAGCCTGTAAAAAGACAACAACAACAACAGCATAGTGGGTGGGAAAAAGAAAGATCTAAATTTAACTCATCAGCTGCTGCCAATCCAAATAAAATCACCACTGGAAAGTTTCCTGTTTCTTTCCCTTCCCAAGCAGATAGTGATTCTTGGTAAATGGACAATATGCATGTTTATCCAAGCTATCAAGTTTAAGCATAATAAATAATTTTGCTTGCTGACATCCAAAGAATACATGAGAAGTTGACTTATTCCACACTCTTGATGGTGCTTGATGGTTTTCCTCTGCTCTTATCATCTTTGATAAGACAAATTACCCCCAGACCCACTTATCATGGGCATACATGCTTCAATCCCAACTGTTTCCCACATAAAACTCAAATATGGATGTCTTTCTCATCATTTGCTCCTTCGTCCTCGCCGTGCATTTGTTTCTCCACTCCAGCAGAACGACAATTCACCGCCTAAAGCATGTAACTGCCTTGTTTATCTGCCTTCTCCCCAGCAAGAGCATACCTCTTCAGATGCCTGATGTATTCAGGTGGCACCGCAGAGAGTGAGAGCAATGCTCTCCTACTCATTCACTCTCGGAGAGTATGTGGGAGGAGGTGATAGCCGGCAAGCATTTGCTGTGTGCAATGTCCTCCTCAACAGCAGAATTTAGAACACAGGCTGCACTCACTATGCTGGGGAAAAATATGCCTTGCAGAGATACTAAAAGGAGATTGCCGCAGTTTTCTCCATTTACTGTGAGATAGAGAATTGCTAGGAACTCCTCTTTAACGCAACATTTAGTTTTACCTGTTAAAAAATGCAGTCATTGGGTTTAGAGCTCTTACACAGATGTGAAATGCTGAACCGTGCATAAATTACAAAAGCAGGCTTCCATTTATTTGTAGGTATGGTTTAGCTTGTATTAGTGTGTGTGTATGCATGAGCCTGTGTGTGTGGAGGCGTTGCCCCTCCCATGTTTTCAGCCCTGTCCAGTTCCATGTAGTAGCTTGCTCTCCACAACCTC
The DNA here is from genome assembly GCA_900302615.1 of Holocentrus rufus. Taxonomy (NCBI): domain Eukaryota; kingdom Metazoa; phylum Chordata; class Actinopteri; order Holocentriformes; family Holocentridae; genus Holocentrus; species Holocentrus rufus. The sequence goes on along the minus strand of OMLF01012890.1, from coordinate 7,761 downwards.
CTCTGACAAGCTTTTTTTTTTTTGCTTTCCTCTAAGTACACCGTGAGAATAGGCAGCCCCTGTCACAGAGGAGCCCAGGGAGTATTAGAGATCAGAGGCAAAGCAGCAGTTTCTTCTCTTCTGGGAAACCAGATGACCCTTTTCAAAGTGATAATGTAAACAGCTATCTAGCAACTGGTGGAACCGTGGGAGTTTGAACTAAAAAGTGGAGAATTCTGCTACAGGAAAGAAGGTAAAATCCACCAACACTGAGAGGTTTATTATTTTACATTTTTATCTATCAAGGCAGGCATGCGCTGACTCCTGAAGTTGTGAGGTAAGATCAAAGCGAAATGAGCTATCTGGCTCTGTGCAGTTTCAGCATCTATCAGCTTTGAAACTTTCGGAGAGTAAGAGGTTGTCTTAAATACACTTATAGCGCATAAAGCCCAATTTAACATCGATCAGAAAGGAATTTCGGGAACAGGTTTTCATACATTTTTTATCTTGCAATAAATGGTTGGCCTTCTGGATATACAGTATTGAATCGTGGGGGTAGAAGGCTGAGTGATATTGCTTTGCATGTAGACTTGATTTTCCCCATTTGTTTTTACAATGCTGACAAGATCTTGATAGCATTGTAGTTCATCTTCATCGCTCCATTGGCCTGTCTGTGACTGTATTGCCAACTCCAGCTGCAGAGGCTTCCAACAGCTGCTTTCAATTAATCTCACCCTCTAGAAACATTACACTGAACAAGCTTTTGTTGATTTTAGATGTGGGCTTGGGGCAGCACAGGATTTCATAATACTTGTGCTCTGCAATGTGAGTTATAGACACCTATAAAAGTGAAAATTTGGGTCATGACCCAAACTCTCTCATCCATGTAATAGATTATTCTTGTTCTGCCTTTTTACAGTTTCCTCTTTATGAATTTTATGTTAGATTAAGTTTTATCACGTCCTCGGCTCAACATTGTGTCAAAAAATACTAAACCAGTTTCATAATTAATTTGACACTCTTTCACACTAGTAAATAAAATCCTAAAAGTTAAATCTGAATATTTTTCTATGTCTGCTATCACCATGAACGTGTCTGGTTTCATTCACAGAGCTTTCATGCCGCATTCTAAACAGAGTATTATCCTGCTCAATTTTCTTGCCCGCCCTTTCTTTTCAGCCTCACATTCCCATGGCCGTGCTTTGATCGTGGCAACTTACTGGTAGTCAGTCGGCCAGACCCCTACCTCAGACCTGAGGTGAAGTGAGCCGCACCCTTAGACACTAGATCTCCAACATGGAGGCCGTCCAAAGACAACCAAAGCAGAGGCTCCAGCCAGCCCCTCCACTTAGAAAAACAAAGCCGTTCTCTTTCCAGACCATTGCAACGTGTGTATGTGGGCATGTGTGGGTGTGCGTGCGCACCCATGTTGTGGTTGCTTTGCATGCGTGTCCTGATGCAGTTCTACACCCTAAAGCTGTGACGGCATTGTTCCAAGTGTAACAATGTAAATTGTTCCAGGTTCAAAGTGGCCTCTATTGTTGCCACCCACCATGCTGTGGGAGTGTAGCAGGACCATTTTTAGCAGGTTGTGGATTGAAATACACTGTGTGAAGTTATCAAAACAATGCCTGTGTTTTGCAGCAAAAACTCTCTTTAAAAAATCTCTTTCCTCTCCAGCTTTCTCCTGCAGGTTGATGTATACGGCTCATGTGCATGCTTGTGCAAAGGTTTATGTTTTTGAATGTGCAGCTGCAAATCTATATCGGGGAAATTCTCATTTTAAATCAAAGGCAGTGCCGTTAAACCCCTCTGTGCTCAATATCTTTAACTGTGCTTCAGAAAATAGACCGTTCTGAGGTCTTTGATAGTGTGCACAATTAAATGCTTTAATCAATCATCTAAATTGCCCAAATCTCCATGGGGTTAGGAAGCACTGCCCCTCATACAGTAAAAATAAGTCTTCATAAGGGATGTTTTTACTTTGTGGAGATGTGTTGAGATGATGGTTGGTGAAATTATTAAAATTTAGTCTGTGGGGCTTTTGACAGTATTAGGCATTATTTTACAGGGACAGACAGAGATGATGCATCCTAGACTGCTGTGCTGTCCTCTGGCTCTGAACAGTTGGTATCATTTAGCTTGGGATCAGGGTCAAGGGTTACTGAGTTGATAAAACATGGTGCCCCTCCCCTCAGGAGCTAAAGAATAATTACCTGAAACGGATATCTGGGAAGGGGCCAGCACACGTCTGAAAGAGTTGTGCCAATATTTCATAAACTCTTCGAGTCGCAAAGGAAACAGTTGTGCTTTCAATCTTTGAGCAGTCAAGGAAATCCACAGAGAATGGCTTTGGCTAATGAAGAAATATTATCAGCTGTTACCTTGTGCTCTAATGACAGGGGAGAGTAATCAGTCAAGGAGGCAGCACAAACAGTGTTTTTCTCTGATGAGGAGATATGTTCACCTCATTGGATTTCCTAATTCAGAGAGCCTTTTAATGGGGTAGAGCTGGATAGGACACTGTCACAATCTCTCCTCTTTTTTTCCCCCTCGCTGTCTCCTCTCCTCTAAATTTCTTGCGCAATTTTCTGGCTTAAAGCGAAGACTGGCAGTGTTTAGAAGATATACTGGTCAGTGGGGAAAAAAAACACCCTCTGGTCTACAAAAGTGGATGTTAATCCTCACTCACTCATTCTCCTCCTAATTTTGCCTCAGACAGAGACAGCATTAGCATAGCTGTTACCATAGCAACCCAGCCAGTACAGACCTTGAAACAAAGTTGCTTTTCCTCAAAAATGTATTGTAAAACATGCTAATTTTAGCTGTGAATGTGAACAATGCTTCCGACTTGGGTGCAAATTGATCCAAATAAACCTCAGACAATTTTAACAGCATGCAACAGATGGTCAAATTTTCCACTGACACCAGTTCTCTGAGAGCAGACTCTGCTCTACGTTTTACGATCCCAACACACTGTATTATGACATTTGTGGTACCTGGGAATACAGGCTGAGTGAAAATTCACCTCATCTTCCTTCCCAGTGTTCAGCGCAGAGTTTAATTTAAAGCACATTCCACACAAAGAGACATGACACTTCTTTTCATTTCGCAGCTTTAGAGAGCTTATGAGTCCATCTGCCTGAGCAGACTGACTTTAAAATACTACTCATGAAATATAATGGGCTCTAATGAATTAAACCACTTATCAAAGAAAGTCCTGATTTTAATTATAAAAGCATTTTTTGATTGGCCTTGGCAATGATACTTAGTATTCCAATATTACTGGAAATCAGCAATAAGCATATCCTGCAATTACTATTTATGAGAATAGATAAAAGCCTTTCACAAAAAAATTAGCAAGAATGAAACACATGTACAGAGCATTTTCTGTATAACCATGGTAATTATTGACAGTTAATAGACTAATATACTGTATACTATGATTGTTCCATTTCATAAACCAGTCCTCATCAAAGCATGCAGTACTGAAAGTATAAACGGACATGCACCACAGTTGTGAAAAAGGATGTCATGTCATCAATTGCTTGTTTTTCCATTAATTTTCCTTCTCACAATCAATTTGTATACTGTTGTACTGTTTACATTTTATGCAATGCCCATAGTTTCACATTGGATTATTTCATCTTTTTATTAGATGATATGAGCCCAGTGTGTTATGCTAATAATAATAATCGAGTACAGCCGTTAGCAGCAGTTTTCACTTGCCACCTGTTGGTTGGTGGATCTTCTGCCACGCTGTGTCCACACAGTCAGCAGACTGCAGCATGTTGCTAAAGCTAGCAAGCCAGCTGAATGTTTGGGACAGGGATATTCAAATTTTGCCTGGTCTGGCAGAGCAGATGGAGCACCAACCTAAGTGTGTGTGTCATCACCATCTTCTATCGACCCAGAGGTAGTGGAGACAATGTGAGCGATCCCTGTCCATGACATTGTACTTTCTTGCAAGCGTCAGTTATGTGATATCCTCCTGACATCATCATGCAGCAGCAGGGGGCTGCACGCTATCCGGCTCTTCTCTGATGGCATCTTCGACATGTCTCTGCCTGCTGAAATGCCAGAGGCTTCGTTATATAGTTGGACTGCAATTCTGCCAGGGTATCGTACTATTCCTCATCTGCTCTTACTTGGTCGTATAGATTTTCATTTCCCCGAGGTACATTGGCAACTTTAGCCTCTTCTGCATTCCCTCTTAAAGTTGCCTGAGTTTCTGTCAAACTGCTGCGACAGTAATGTCACGCTGCCTGCTGGCCACTTGATCCTCCTCTTCTCAGACCAGATGCCAGTGCTCTCATGAGATGTGGAGGTTCCTGATAGGGAGCCCAGTTCTTAGCTCCTCCTGCATCTAACCAGTTTTCTTACCACATATGCATTCTTTTCATGCGCTTTCTTTTCCATTGCCTTGCTCTGCTGACCTTATGACTGTCTGACTGGGCTACTCATCTCACCTCCTCTTGTCTTGGGTCTCCATGAGGTATTCTGTCCCATGTTTTCGGTCTACTTCTCACAGAGAGCATGGGTTCGGTTGCCCAACCTTCTCGGGCCATGTACTATCTTTCTGAGCTCTCCTCTGTCTCTTCTCATCACACTGTTTGTGCTTGCCAACCGGTCTTTGTCTCTGTTTGGTTCAGCACTGATTTATCTGCTCCCACTCCCACATGGACATATCTTCAGAAGACAGAAATGTGAATTATAAAGTGAGAGGAGGGCAACAACACTCGCTTGCAATCGATTCTTACAGTATGAGTATGAGGAGTTACTCTCAGCCTGGTGGAAATAGGCTTTTCCAAAACACCATGTATGCACCATGAGTCTTGGGTATTTCTTCTATAGAGACCGGACCTGCATCGCAGTTGAGAGATACTATACTATAGCAGTATTTCTAAACAGACACAGTACCTACTGTGTATGAGCATTCCAGTGACAGAGAATATTCACAATTGTGAGACACTGTGCCTGCAGAAAATAGGACAGCATTTTTGAGAAGATGGCAGGCTCTGCATATGAGTCATATTGCTCAAGAATACAGAAAACAAATATGTGATGCATCATGCTTCAGATGAGGGCAGGGCCTGTCCAGACATAGAAAAGCGCTTCTTGGTCCTGTGAATATGACGGTATTGATTTCACACTGGGTCTGTGAATTGATCTCGTCCCACAGTGAGTTTGCACATCCTTCCCTTTCTCGATGGAGCTATATTCATAATCTCTAATATATTTTTACATTATTACTTCTCATGTTTCCCTCTGCCAAGCTATCAAATGTAAGTTTGGTTCAGTTGCCGCATTAATATTTATATCTTTTTACTGTGGTATCTTTCATGGGAAATAATCATGTGGGAGGCATAGTTTTTATTTCACATTTCTATTTTAAATGTTTGTTCATTTGTTTATCCATGCAGTGTGTGAATGCCTGTGTGTAGAAGATATTTCCAGTGGGGTGCAGGGTGTCTGGTGTGTGACAAGATAAAGGTGTGCTTTTATCTGCGGACATCAATATCCTTAACAGTAATCTTCATGAGTGAGGTTTCTACTAATAACATCTGACATTTGGTCAATGCTTCCAAGATGGACTGCCCTCCTTGAAAAGTTCAAATAGTCAGCAAGAATGCGGGGGCTGCCGGGTGGGAGGATGTTGTATGCTTGCATGTGTGAGGGTATTTTTTTGTGCGTGCACATATGTGTATTTGCATGTGCGTTTGCGTGCATAGGTGTGTGTTTGCACGCTTGTGTCCGTGTGCATTTGGACATTTCAGTTAGTAGGCTATGTGGTTTCTATGGGAACTCTGCCAGGACAGGCAGGCAGGGTTTCAGGGTAACCATGGGGAGTTGAGGGGTCACACAGCTCCGGAGTGAGAAAGTTCTGCTTTTCATTACATCAACCCATATGTCCGCATATCTGCTCCGCCTCTCAGACTCCACTCTGTTTCCTGGAATTGTTGTGTCAGTCTGTGATCCAATCCTTCTCTCTGTCTCCCCAAAAATCTTGACATTTGTGTGTGTGTGTGTGTGTGTGTTTTCGTGTGATTGAGGGGTAATAGCTCTGTGGGCTGGCAGAAGCAGGGGGCTGAGAAACTTAGAAGTTCCACAGTTGCATTCATTTATAGCGTGGCAGAGATTTTAATAATATTGCTCCAACACTCTCTGGAGAGACTGACCAGCGAGGCAGTCTCTGCTCTTAACAGAGCAAATTTGTGCAGCTTTGGATTCGCTTTAATCTTGATCTTATCTCTTGTTTGCAGTGATAGAACCAATTTAGCTCACTTGAATAAAAACAGTTTGCGAGTGGTTTTGAAACAACCCAGCATGAGATTCCATTAGCGGGGCTTCTTGCTGTTATGATCGTTACATTATCATTAACTGAACTTGAGCTTCAGGCTTTCCTAGAAAGCTAATTCACTGATGGTCCCTTGTTAAAAAGAAGTGGATCTTTATAATACAATTCAATTTGGGTTGTCAATTGAAAATAATACATTTACATGTACATTTGTACATTACATACACAATTTAATTTAAATTAATATGTGCTCATGGATAACTCTGGCATACATTATACCAGAGTCAGTGCCATAGGTTGTATTTGTGGATGAGGGATTATCTATAAAGAATCCAGCCTAATTGTAATTGTGTCTGTGTTCTTACTGCATGTGCTAGCAAATATGCTATGTAACCCCATGTTTTAGAAAACTTCTTTTGGCTGCACCCACTTTGTCATTCATGGAGGAAGGCTCTTGTACTGGGCTTTTGAAGTGCTCTGTTTTGGTAATGCTAGGCCACAGCTTTGATGAAAACCTCCAGTCAGTGGCTGTGGGAACACAGGAGTCTCAGTTATTTATCAAATGAAGTGGTAAGAGTTAATGAATCACACATCACACAGACGCACCCACTACTGAGACAGACAGAGAGAGAGAGAGAGAGAGAGAGAGAGAGAGAGAGAGAGAGATTAAAGTTGCAATGGGAAATTCACATCTGATGCAAGACTAGTCACTTTCCTCCTTTAATCAAAAAACCTGTTTCATTCCTGAGAAGAAACAACTCTAAGCCCATATTAAACCCCTACAGGAATATAATGGGAATAAAACAATAGGTTCACCTCACTTCGTGCTTGGACCCCTAATTACAGGGATACCTAAAATACCATAGAAACAAGGTGACTGCAAATAATCACAGCCACACTAAGTTATTATAGGAATGTTACAGCAATGTCTGACTAGAGGAGAAGAATAGTGCCTGAAGATTAGCAGTTGCCTCAATGGTTATTCCTTTGTCCCGCTAAATTCGGCATAGGGCCTAGTAGTGGGTGGATAAATTAGGTCACATGGTCACTTTTCCTTTTTCCCACACAAACACACCCACATCCTCCTCCATGCAGCCCCTCTCCACTCTTCTTCAACTCAGACTCATGCACACACACACACACAGTGGGCAGTCTGCGCTATCTGGATAGAGACACGAAGTTGCACGCTGCAGGATTTCACTATGCATCCGAATCGGGAATAACGCGCACGGCTCGTTTTTGCCTCGGTTAATTGATTTTTCTGGGGCTTTCTCTCCAAGAAATTCGACATCGTCCGGAGGCAGAGTTATATCCCCCAAACTGGACGGTTTCTTTCAGGTAATCCCTTTCACACATTCAAAATCAGTTTCCCTGCTGTTGTGTGTTAGTTGCTCGCGTTGTTTTATCTGGGTTGGTGCGGTGCAACAGCGTAAACTGAGCACAAGTCGCAAAAAGTGTAGTTTTATGGTAAAGTCTGCTGTGCC